>ML787190.1:28715-66382 GCA_009831015.1 Picea engelmannii
TGACAGAAGACACCCTCTTCTGTCAAGACCCTGCGCTACAGATTACAGAACAAAAGATAGTGGAGCAAGAAAGTAATAAGAAAGAGGAAAAGGGCGATTTTCGTTCATAAATTTGGACCATATACTTTGATGGATCTAAATCACAGGAAGTATCAGGCGCAGGGTGCATCCTCATTGATCCAAAAGGTAAACGTCATTTCCTATCATGTAGACTAGAATTCAAATGCACCAATAACACCGCTGAGTATGAAGCTCTAGTACAAGGGTTAAAGAAATCCATAGACTTAAACGTCAAAGAATTGAAATTTTTCAGAGACTCGGAGATTATAGTTAGACAAGTAAGGAATACTATACATTGCAATTCTCCGCACCTAAAGAATTATCAGCAGGAAGTACATAGGTTAATAGAGCATTTTGAAGCTTTCAATATCACTGCGATCCCCAGAGAAAAGAATATCCTTATTGATTCCCTGGCCATAGTTGCTTCAAGACTGTCACCTCTAGAAGATTATGAACCCTCCCGATTCACTGTGGAACTACTCTACAAACCATCGGTGCCTAACAACATTTCTAATTGGAAAGTCTTTGAAGGAGATGAACAGATAATAAACTTCCTAAATAACCAAGACAATTTCAAAGATTTGGCCATCGATGATGAATTATTCTAGGAGAAATCGACAAAAACTGATCCTCAGACAGGTCAACCTATTGATAGATCAAAATCTCACACCATCCCAAAAGGGATAGCTAATTTGGAAAATGTGTTTGACCTGAAAGAATGATTTAGGGGGCCTAAAAATCCAAAGACCGGTAGCTCTTGTCCCCTGCATGAAACTATAAATCTTGGAACCCCAAAAAACCCAAAGAATGTGAATCTCAGAAAGACTATATCTAAAGAGGAAAGAAAGGCTTATCTCAAACTGTTCAGTCAATATCAAGATGTCTTCGCATGGTCCTACCGAGATCTAAAAACTTATGACACCCATGTCATTCAACACACTATACCATTAAAACCTGAGGTGAAACCCTTCCAAAAGAAGCTCCAAAAGTATCACTCATCCCTGGAACCTCTCATGTATTAGGAAATAAAGAAACGTTTAGATGCCAAGATCCTCTTCCAGGTTAGGCATTCTGCATGGGTAGCAAATCTGGTTCCTGTGAGGAAAAGGTCTGGAGAAATTCACTTATGCATAGATTTTAGGAACCTCAATAGAGCTTCAGAAAAGGACAATTACCTAGTCCCGCAAATGGAGAAACTCCTGCAGACCATGTCTGGCTCAGAGATTTTCTCTCTATTGGGCGATTTCTCAAGTTACAACCAAGTCCTAGTTTTGGAGGAAGATCGTTTGAAAACTACCTTCCGAACAAGGTGGGGAACCTTCACTTATAAACACATGCCTTTGGGGATAATCAACACAGAAGAAACCTTCCAAAGGGCCATGGATGTAGCATTTAGGGGACTATTCAACAAGTGTGTGGTAGTGTATCTAGATGACATAACTGTGTATTCAAAGAACAAAGAAGATCACATCCAACACTTAACTCATATTTTCGAAAGGTGCAGGAGATATGATTTATCCTTAAATCCCAAGAAAACGATTTTCAACATCGAGGAAGGTAAGTTGCTAGGCCACATTATATCTCAAGCAGGCATTCGCATAGACCCAGAAAGGATTAAGTCCATAGCTCAACTCCCATTGCCTCACAACAAGAAAGCTATGTAGTCTTTTTTCGGGAAAATCAATTTCGTGAGGAAATTCACTCTCGATGATTCACCCTTACAAAGGATGATTCACAAAGATGTCAAATTTAAGTGGGATGATGAACGAAAGGATTCTTTCAGCAATATTAAAATTGTTATATCCCAGGCCCCTGTGTTACGAAGTCCCGATTTCAATAAGGATTTATTCCTCTATACTTTCTCCTTCAACCAGTCGTTAGTTGTAGTATTGACTCAAAAGGATGATAACAACAATGAGGCTCTGATGTCATTCATGAGCACTAATCTGCAAGGATCCAAACTTAATTATCCTGCTATTGATAAATATCCCTATGCAGTATATAAGGTAGTAAAGCACTTCAAGTCTTACATCCTCAAGAACCACACCAAAGTGATTGTGCCTCACCCTACGGTCTCATCCTTGTTTACTCAGCAAGAGATGGGGGAAAGAAGAGGGAACTGGATGGCAGTGGTCCAAGAATTTGATCTAGATATAAAACCTACCAAACTAGTTAAAGGGAAAGGGTTGTGCAAACTCGCAAGTGAATCCTAGGACCAAGTAAATGAAGATTATGGATGGGAGAATGAAATGGAATTATGGTTTGGTGAAGCTTCATACATTTCCCCAGGGCCAGAGTCTTGTTATGAGAATTTAACTTATCTCCTACACCATGGGACTTGTCCAACAAATCTCAACCCTAGGGAAAGGAGAGATCTCATGTTTAAGTTTTCACAATATCACCTCATAAATTCGGTACTCTTTTATATTAATTATGATGGGGTACTCTTAATATGTCTTGAACGTGAAGACACAAACAAAGTTTTGAAGGAGCTCCATGATGGCCCTGCCGGTGGACATTTTGTAGGAAACACCACCACTCATAAGATACTGAGAGATGCATATTATTGGCCGACCTTGTTCAAAGACTCCCACAGCTACTCTAGGAACTGTAAAACTTGTCAAGTAAGCGTTGGGAGGGAGAAGAGAGCAGCAGTCCCACTCCAACCAGTGACTATCTCTAGGCCTTTTTTGCAATGGGGGTTGGATATCATAGGAGAAATCACACCCAGTTCTTCGAAACAACACAAGTATATACTTACTGCCACCAATTATTTCACGAAGTGGGCAGAAGCCATCCCTCTGACTCAAGTAAATGGGAAGGTGTTGATCCAATTCATAGAACAACAACTGATCACAAGGTTTGGTGTCCCTTCTGTTCTATTTTTTTATAATGCATCTTATTTTTCTTCCACCCGATTGACAGATTTTTCTCTGGACAAAGGAATCATAATTAGGTACTCTGTAAATTATTATCCACAGGGAAACAAGGTGGCAAAATCAACTAATAAGAACCTAGTGAGAATATTAAAGAAGATGGTTGCAGACAACCAAAGGAATTGGCATAATCTACTCCATAACGCTCTGTGGGCCGATAGGGTCACACCCAAGGAAGCTATAGGAAATTCCACGTACTTTATGGTTTATAGGAAGGAATCCATTCTCCCAAATGGGATTTATCTTCGATCTCTTCAACTAACCCAAGATTCCAGCGGGGAACCCTCATCGGTCGTACAACAAAGAATTAATACTCTTCTCATGCTAGAAGAAGAGAGAGAAAAGGATAATTCAAAATTTCTAGCTCACCAACAGATAGTGAAAAGATGGTTCGATAAGAATAAGGCTAAAGAGAAAATTTTTGAAGTAGGAGACTTAGTCCTAAAATGGGACAGAGCAAATGAGCCAAAAGGGAAGCATTCTAAGTTTCAGAATCTGTGGCTTGGACCATGGCTGAGAAGATTGGGGTAGGAACTTATCAGTTACAAAATTTGAGGGGGGAACCTGATGCCCTCCCAGTAAATGGACAAATCCTCAAACAATAATTCCAATAAAAGAAATAAAAAATGTTTTTGTTTTGTATGAGTGTTTTCATGATTGTGAAATTCATTTTTTGTTGTTTTCTTTTGCTTTCTAGATTTCTGCGCTTTTGAAAGTTGTGTTTATAAATACAATGGTCAACCTTAAATCATGTGACATAGCGAACTCTGTTCCTAACTCGTCACTCACATATAAACACAAGGAGCGTTGAGGAACTTGCGGTTTCTTTGAGGATTCCTCTATCTAACTTATGCAATTGAACAACTTCAGAGAAATGTCAGAAGTGTCTGCTTAGTGGTTTTGTAAGACCTTAAGGGAAATATGGTATGCTGAAAAGGACTACATGAAACCTGGAAGAAAAATCTAGCTAAGGATTCACTTTAACCGCCTCATTTTTTCAAAATAAACAGACGTCATCCTCTCCCACTCACTCAGGGCATTCTGTTGAAATAAAATTTACTTTATCAAAAGAGTGAACAGTAGGAGAGGGTATGCAGATATCTTCGTCGGGGCTATGGATGCTCGCTGAAAGTGTCGGAACAAGGTCTGTGATGTCGGGGTGATTCCACCGGGGCTATGGACTCTCACTCGCAGTGGAGCAAGGTCTATGTTGTTGGGGTGACTCTGTCGGGGCTATGGATGCTCGCTATCAGCAGAGAAACACCGAAGCTAGTGGATAAAGGTAACTAAAGGCTCCTTGCCAAGTGAATGATTTACTAGGATTTTGTAAAAAGGGCATGAGTCAAGGTTACAGGAAACAAAGGAGGAATAAAGGTTGAAAACCACACGGGTAGGCCCATAAGCATCAACCGAAAGATTCCAAATGTGAGGGTAAAAGAGGCTCTGATTTAAAACCAGTAAGGTTATCCACCAGATTTTGTATCAGCCTAGCATGAAGGAAGAACAAAGATTCTGCTTTTTCCCAGTGAATCGCCATTTGTTGAGCAATCAACAAACCCTAAAAAGTCTATGTCAAATTTTACTTTTGGGTACCAGTTAATCTTTTTGCACTGTCTAATTCGACCTCAGTATGAAGAATGTTGCCTTTGCTTATCATTTTTTTTTGCATTTAAGACTTTCAAAGTTTTCTCGAGCATGCGAAAACCATTAATTTAAAATACTAATATCTAAATTAGATAATTGACAGTCAAAAATTTCCCCCGACGTGCTTAAAGAATTTGGCATCGGAAAGGACTAAGAGTGAAAGAAAATGCTAGAGAGAGACAAAGCTACTGAGTCCCAATCTTCATCATCATCGACCGACGTGAGATTTGTTTCATGACAAGCAGCTCTGAGAATATCGTCGATGACCAATCCCTTTGGCATCGGTGAATGACTAAAAGAGTAAGCACTTACAAAGAATGAAATGATATCACTGATCGCCGAATTCCAAAACGTTTTCGGCATCAGGGGTTTTCGAGTATGATAACCCACAAAGGAACTATGGGATGGAACTATCTCTGAGAGCTGATCCCCAATAACTTTCTGCCTCGGTGAGTTTTTAGAAGGATAGCCTATGGCGAACATCATAAGTCAACCCTCGATTTCCGACCCCGATATATTTCGGCCTCGGCAATCCTAGGTTTATTTTAATGCACGTCTTATGTTGAAATACACAACTCCGACTGAGATATACAGTCAAACCACATGTCCTCTGTTTCCATATGTCATTGCCTGAGTAATCAAACATACGATCTAGTATTCCCTGGAGTCGTTACTAGCTACTGAGACCCACATCGCACCCCGAACCAGTTTTACCACATGAGCATCATACGACGAAATTTGTCGGCATCAAAAGTTTTCTCAGGAGGATACCGACGGAAACATGCATAAGGATATCGTCGATTCCCGATCTTCCCATTAATAAAACGATGTGATGGGACATTTTAGCTCTAAGATACACTAGATACGACGCATGTAAAGGATTAATTAATTCCAGAATATCACATTAGCTGCTAATTTGTGTGTGAATCAAAAGGACCATTTGAACATGCAGATACAGTGCATCTCCCTCCACGTCTCCACCGTCAACCCACGTAGAATTTATTTGTAGAGATTCGGTGGTAGATTGTTTTGAATTTCACCCATTACTCATATTAACTGGTTGATATGACTGGTAGGACCTCTCCTGTTATATTCTTTGAGTCATTGTAAACAAGGTTATTCTATGCATGAATGAGTTCGGAACACCCAGAGGAGTGAGATGAACAATCCGTGTATAGATTCCAAGGTCCAGTGAGTATTAAACAATAATTTAGCAAGTGTTACAAGTATGTACCGGTCTATGGATGTTTTATGCTTCATTTCGTACGTTTTATCCAATGTTACTCTGTACACTTGCCTAAAGAATCATTTTTCAGTTGCAGGAATGATGCCTCCAAGGAAAACCACCACCAGGAAATATCCAAGAGCACCAAAGCTACAAGAACCAAAGGTGGGAGAAGGTTCCTCCCCAGTGGTTGCAAGACAATTGGAATTTTCTCCTAAGACGATGCTCGTCATCAAAAAAGCCACCAAGAAAGCTTTCGTTCAAACCCCTTCCTTTGGAGAAACAGAGGTGAACATTGGGACCAATACAGTATTCCCATGCTGGGAATACATTTTCAAGAAAATCAAGTGGGAGGAGTTCCCTGAATATACCCTGCACAATGATCCTGATACGAGAAGACTCGACGATGAAGTACTCCCAAATGTATGAAAGTCGTATCCGCACATGGTGGCAAGTAGGACTCCGATATTCCACTGCATTGAACTCCTAAAATGGATTATCTATCACACTGACATGCAAAGATGTTTGATTAATGACGAAAATGACGAGTGTGTTTGGGTTTTCCTCCCAGTGGAAGTGCAGAATTATTACAATCTCATAGAGTCGGAAGAACGACTAAACACTGATTTTGTTGTAAGCTTCTATGAGAAAAATGACACCAACAAGGCGATGGTGTCATGGTGGAGAGAGGATAAAAATTTCACCAATTGGACCTCCGTCTTGTACCCGACTATTACCTTGAGGGATCCATACATCTATCTAATGGCCCTCCTCTGTCGATCGCATGGGGAGAAAGATTGCTCCAGGTTTTCAGAGGCTTGGATGCCTCTAGCTTATACAGTAGCCATTTCCATAATAGGTTTTAACTGGGGTGCCATCATCTCCAAACAGATGATCACTTGCATATGACAGGCTCAAATGCCGAAAGAGGGAGAAACCCCATCCTTCTATATGGATTCTTATCTATTGGATTTCATTTGTGCCAGAAATGTCTTTTCCAGAATGAACTTGAGCTGACCCACATCAGAGCTCCCGATCCATGTTTATTTCGACATCTTGTGGGAGAATAGGTACAAGAAATCTCACTCTCTCATTTGCGATTAGTTTATCGCATGTATTTATTTCTTGTTATTCAAGAAAGAGTTCCCAAGGCTATCGGATGCAGCCAAAAAGGTTGTATCCAAAGTTGTCCATTGGTATCTGGATGAGCGTGATACTTACATCAGGGTTTTCGGTGCCACTGGAGCACCCCATCTGTTACATGTATATGTCCTCGATCGACTGGTAGTAGGGGAAATCTATTATTAGACCATCCTGCAAGGTTATAATGCTACTTTGGTAAAGGATAAGAAGCGAGCCTTCATACCCTATGGGTTTCATATTGGTTTCTACATGGTAAAGGACACCGTGCAGGCCAAGCAAGAAGGGTTAATACAATTGGAGTTTTGATTCCAGACTGGTCGTTTTCACAAGCATGATCCCAAGGGTCTGGTCTTGAAGCACACGTCACAGGTATCATCCTGTTGGCCATATTCTCATGACAGGTTTGGGGATGATATCTTCACTGAAAATTCTCAAAGATGGGATGAGGTGGTGGCAAGGATGGCTGACCCTAAAGAAACCATGTTTAAGGCCATGAGTTGGGATTAGCAAGAAAAAATCTTGGAACAATCGCCTCAATAAGTCCTCAGGGCTAGCAAAGAAAGGATAGCACCCGAATCTGTCGAAGCGGTGGAAGCTCCTCACTCAAGAAGCCACTAGAATAGAAGAGATTTCCCAGGTAACCCCGGTACAAGATAGGAATTTCTTCGGGGTTCAAGATGTGCAGGGGATGGGAGGGACTCATGTATCAATAGGCCTAGCAGATAATGAAGCGGATGCAGGATAACCTAGACCTCTTATGATTGCCAAGGCTTATGACTGATAGCCCAGAAGAAATCTCGGCGGGGTCAAGAGGCCCTGATTTCATGAACCTTGATAACATCAATGGGTCAGATGACACTGATTCCACAATGCCACCAGCTGGATTGCCAGTAGGTGTGACAACTCAACTAGAGACATGCTGGGTATCAGTAGAAACAAGCATGCCTAATCCTTTGAGCGAGTTTATAAATATATATAGTGATGATGAAATCCCGGAGGCATCTCACGGGACCCCTGTGCATTTCCAAGAAGAAAAGGGACCTGAGAAGACTTCTTCTCTTGTTCCCGAGGTCCAAACCTAGGAGATCCCATGAAAGGAAATAGAAACTGAAAATGTTTTGACACAAAGAGGCTCAATTCGCTAGAAAACTGAGTAGACGATCCGAAGGGAAAGTCAGAACCGAATGAGCCAAAGGAAGGATCCCTGCAAAAGGAAATCGATGTTTCAACGACCGATGAACAAGTAAGTATTGATTCTTTTCCTGACGCCTCTATTCTGCTCAACACTCAGATCCCCAACAAGATACAGACGAAGGCTAGGCCTTTGGATCACAACGAGAAATTTCAAGAACCCAATCTTGAACAGGTATACACCACCGAAAATTTTGGAAACACACTCACATGGGGTGATCAACAGATTCCCGAACCTGTGGACGAGGTATCTGATATTTATGCGATCTCCTATGATAAAAAGAGGAAGGCCATCATCTAGAGAACTACAAATAAAAGGAGGATCCCGTTGGATCACTCGATCCTCATCACTACAAAGGAAAACTTGATAAACACAGAAAATGCCAGAACATCTGAGCTCCTGGGTGTGGGAATGGCGCTCTCGGATGCCACCTTGGACAGAGCCAAATGAGATGAAAAGTATTTGGCCACCGCCTTTAATGAACTAGAACATTTACACCACCTAGCTGAATGCTAATAGGGAACCTCTCAAACCATGGTATACCTAAGAAGGGAGTTCGAAGAAGATTACAACCAATTCAAAAAAGAGAGGCACCTTTTTACTGAAAAGATAGTTGAGCTCCAGGAAGACACTCTCATTGCACTTGCAACATGAAAGGATATGGAGCAGTGGAATGAAAGGGCGTAGCAAGTAGTCGAGAGACTCGAATACATTGATGTAGTTCAATAGGGTCGACATAAAGAAGAACACGACATCCAAATGCTGGGAAAAAGTAGTCTTGATTGCATGAAGCGATCAGCCGGGTATTGGGCTAAGATGTCTCAGGAACCACACCAAGAAATTCAAGAGAAGTTTGCCAAATGCGAGAAACATTGGGGGAAAATTAACAAAGAAATGAAGGATATCGGACTCCCCGAGTTCAACAACCTTGAAAACTTCGTCGACTTGTGCGACAAAGTCGAATCACATACCAACCAAGTTTTATTATGGGTCGAAGAGCTAGTGAAGGTGACTGATGCAACACCAGGACAAGTGCAAATATTTATGGAACATCTGATTAGATCTCATACTTTTCTACAACAGTTAAACACTAGTCTAGTGAAGTACCGAGCGCATGCGGCAGAGGTCAGAGGAATTTGCGCGGCTCCGATGGAACAACACAGATTTCCATGGGCCCAAACTGTCGAGGAGTTGTTTATCAGTTGGTCAGAGTATGAGGAAAGTCACCCTTTCAAGTGATATATTGGGTTGACTATTAAAGAAACTGTTAGAAGAGGACGCTACATGGAGAAGTTTGTTTGGTTTAAACTACAATTAGTCGTTATTTTCAGTTAAATTTTATGTTATAAATAAGAACATCGATCAATTAGTTAGGGGTCGATGGTTGTTGCAAGAAACTCTTATGTTTTGGTTTTGTCAAGAATTATTTCCAAGCTACCATTAATAGAGAAGTCCTTCTGGACCAAAGACAAAATTATTTTCATCAAATGCATGTGATTGGACATGGAGAAGAACTATTTACTATCTCATTTCATGAATGATGTTGTAATGAGTAAGAGCTATTTAATCTGTTGTCAAGTTATCTGGTGCAATATTTTGTTGTTCTTTACTTTAATGATGAATATGAATCGTGGTGTTATTATGTGATAGATGATTAAGTAGGTGAATTATTTTTCTTACAATTGCCTTATCGCATATGTGTTTTCTTTATGGTAATTAGTTTCTCAGACAATAATTGGATGCTCACATGGTTAATGTATTAGTACTAGGTCCATGGTATATAATTTTCGTCTGCATGCTTGAGCAACAAGTTATCCCAAGTTCAACCTCTTCCCCAGTAGTTAGAACTTAATCCTGTTTTGTTGCCAAGTTGGTTTATACCGGCTTATATATCATATCGGTCCCACCCAAGAGAAAATACAAAAAAATATAGTCTGAACTGAAGGAAGAGACTTCACAAGAAAACATAAATCCCATCGATAAACTGGTTGGATCGCAAGATCTGGAGAACCATTCCACTATTAAACGTTGCATAGTCTAATTGGGCCTTAGTGGCGGGTTTGGTTCCTACTTTTGAATCAAGGGATTTAGGACCCATCATCACAGTGCAACAAGACCTTGGTTCCGAATCAAGAGATGAAGGAAAGAACACAACGGTTGGGGTACAAGGTAAAGATTCTCTTCATGCTAGTTCAAGTTCCAATAATGAATCTTATGTTGATGAACGAAATATGAATGAATTATTTCACATAAGAGTTGTATCTAAACATACTAAGGTAGTTACATTATTTGATCTGGGTTCCCAAGTAAACTTAATATCTGAAGCACTTGTCAAGAAGATGGGTCTTGAAACAAAACCACATCTAAAGCCTTATCATCTTGGTTGGGTATGTGATAAAGAAAAACTTAATGTCACCAAACTATGTAGGAACATATTTTCTATTGCTTCAAAGTTGATTGATGAAGTGGATTTGGATGTTGTACCACTTGATATATGTGGAATAGTGTTGGGAAGTCCTTATCTTTATGATAGAAAAGCAGTCTTGTTTCGTCATGAGAACAAATAACACCTTACTAAAGACTCAAATGAAAAGACTCATAAACACTAATAAGAGATATGTACTCATGGTTGTCATAGAGAAAGATGTCAATACATCCGACACTTTCCAAGGGTGTGATCCATCTCATAAAAAGAAATTAATTGATATTATTTCTAAGTATGATGATATTTTTCAGGAACTAGATGGATTACCTCCTAAGAGGGAAATCCAACATGAGATACATCTTCAGTAGGATTCTCCTCTTCCTAATGTGGGCATGTATAGGATGTCAGTTGTGAATATGACATAGGTCAAGAAGCAGGTATAGGGCTTATTGGAACAAGGGGTCATCAAGCCCAATTCATCTCCTCGTGGTTCTTCGATCGTGATGGTGCCAAACAAGGATGGAACATGGAGAATGTGTGTCAATTATCGAGCCTTAAATAAAATCACGGTGAAAAATCGATACCCTCTTCCTCGTATAGATGATTTAATTAATCCATTGAATAATGTTGTTTATTTCACTAAGTTGGATTTACGCAGTGGATATCATCAAATCAGGGTCGCAGAACAGTATGCATGGAAAACTACCTTTAAAACCAAGCAAGGATTGTTTGAGTGGTTAGTTATGTCGTTTGGGCTTTGTAATGCTCCAACAACTTTCATGCGTGTGATGAATGATGTATTCATGCCTTTCCTATATGACTTTGTGATTGTATATTTAGACGACATTCTTAATTTTAGCAGGATTTGGGATGAACATGTGAGGCATGTAAAGCAAGTATTGGATACTTTGAAAAGGGAAAAGTTGTATGTAAAATTGTCTAAATGTGAATTTGGCAAGAATGCACTTGTGTACTTAGGTCATATTGTAGGAGGAGGACAATTGAAAATTGATCCTCCCAAAATTGATGTAATTGTAAATTGGCCTAAGCCAAAAAGTCTAACCGAAGTCCGAAGCTTCTTAGGTGCAATCCAGTATTGGAGGATTCATTTCCAAATTCTCCTTTATAGAAGCTCCTTTGCATACCTTAACCAGTGTGAAGAACACTTTTCAGTGGGAAGGAAAAAAACAAAAAGATTTCAACATTTTGAAGGAGAAGATCGCTACCGCACCCGTATTAGCACTGTCAAATATTCAACATCCTTTTGAGACCAAGACAGATTCCAACAGATATGCCATGGGTGCAGTATTGGTGCAATATCATAAGCCTATATGTTACCACTCTGAAACTTTTAACGAAGCTATTGTTAACTATCCTACATATGATAAAGAGTTGTATGCATTAGTCGAGAACGTAAAGAAATGGAAGCACTACTTGTTAGGGAAGGAAACAATCATACATACATATCACCAACCCTTACAATATCTCCAAGCATAAAACAAGTTGAAACAATATCGACACTACATATGGATGGGTTTTCTACAACAATTTCATTTGGTATTCAAATACAAAAAGGGTACAAGTAACAAGGCAGCTGATATGCTTTCTAGACCTCCTATTATTGCTTTTATTAGTTTGAAGAATACTTCTTTATCTCATGATAGCTATGTAAAACAGTATGACATTGATGAATATTTTAAAGAAGTATATGCGAAGCTAACCCATGGTGCACAGGTAGAGAACTATTTTCTGTGGGGAAAGCTACTCTATCATCTTGGAAAGCTATGTATTCCTACAAGTGAATGAGTCCATGTAATACGAGAAGCTCACACTTCTCTTGTGTCTCGACATTTTGGGGTAGGAAAAACTATGGCTCATTTGAAGAGGTTTTGTTACTAGCCTCAAATGAAAGAAATTGTAACTAAATATATAAAGAGGTGTGTGATGTGTTCTACATGTAAGCCCACTAATAGAAAATTGGGGCTATACTTACCACTTCCTGTTCCATCCCATCCATGGGAAAGTATCTCCATGGATTTTGTAGGGGGTTTATAAATGACCAAAGGGGGTCATGATTATTTATATGTTGTAGTGGATAGGTTCAACATGATGTGTATCTTGATGCCATGTAAAAATCAGATCATTGTTGAGCAGACTGCTAATCTCTTCTTTCAATATGTTTGGGTTCACTTTGGATTACCCACATCCATTGTATTGGATCAAGATATTCGATTCCTTGGAGAATTTTGGACTAGCTTGTGGAGGATGATGGACACCAAATTGAACAGGAGCATTGATTTCCATCCACAGACAAATGGACAAACAAAGGTGGTAAACCAAACAGTGGCACTTTTGATTTGAGGATACTGCAGCAAGAATCCCAATTTATGGGATAAACAGATACCCTATGTACAACATGCGTACAACCAAGATTTACATTCATCCACTCAGAGTTCACCTTTTAAGTCATTTTTTGGGTACCTACCAAAGGTTCTTTTGGACTTGATGTATGGGAAAGATGTCGATGTGAGTGAAGAACGAATAGAGGACATAGCCCGCAAGTTCATCCAAAGGATCCAAAAAATACACCAGGTAGTCAGGGAAAAGTTGGAAAAAATTGAAGCATAGTATAAAGCTCGACATGACAAGCACAATGTTGATCATCAGTTCCAGGTTGGAAACCGAGTATGGCTTCACATCAACAAGGAGAGATTGAAGGTTGAAGGAAAGATACTCAAGTTCATTCATTATGGACCCTTCATTATCTTGGAGAAAAGTGGTACCAATGATTTTCGTCTGGATCTTTCACCTTACATGAAGATTAACTCAATTGTGAACGTTGAGAACTTGAAACTTTTTGAGCCTCCCATGATCATGGATCAAGATGAGGAAGTTTCAATACCTTCAGTTGATGATTTTTCACCTGAGTACTTGGATGAGTTACAAGAATATATCATCCTGGACAGGAGGACGAGGAATTCACGTAGGGGTGATGTTGATTATCTTTGAGTAGGCTTAAAAGGCACATATCAAAGCAAGGTAAAGTGGATAGAGAAAGACAAAGTGAGGGGACTCTTCCCTCACTTACCTGTTGATTGATGAAATCTTTTGGTGGTCCAAAAATCTCTCAGTGGGAAGTTGTGATCCAAAAAAGGATCTAGAGAAGGATAAGAACAACTCAGAACTCACAGAGACAACTCAGGATGCTCAGAATGGCTCCAATAGATAGAGAAAGGGAAAAAATTCAAAGTTCCCAAAACTCAATGAAAATGACATGATCTTGAAAAGCATGTCGCAATATTTCTAATGACATAAACAACTCATCAAATGGAGTTACAGATTGAAATATATCCACGGTCAACCTAGCCCAGTTAGTAGGGGGTGATTCAACATTTGTATTGCTAACATCAACATCCGTACTATTGATGTCAGCATCCATATGGACAATGTCAACATCTGTATGGATGATGCCAACATTCATACAACACATGTGGTAGGAGCAAGGAAGTGACATGTGGCATGTTAACATCAGCATGATAATGTGTCAGCACCAGAGGCTCCCATGTGTCACCCGGTTTTGGGATTTTTTGACCGATCCATGGAACAATCAGATCATGCCATGTCAAAGTTCGTACAGTCCACATGCATGGCATGGCATGTTGACTTGGTAGGTGGGAGTTTGGACCAGTGAGAGGTCACCACATGGCCCAATCAGGGGTTACCACATGGCAGGTAGGAAAATCCCAAGGACAACCCGTGAACAAAAATTTGGAAAAATAAAGATTGGCGGGTCCGCCAAATCTGGCGGACCATGCGAACCATAACCACGGCTTAAATCATTTGGGGAAGGTTCTGGAACCACCGCTAAAATGGAGGACCAAAACTACATATATATATATATACATTGCCAAAAGGAGAGTCTGCGAGGTTTGACCCCGTGACCTCCTCCCATAACCAATGCCTTAAAGAATCTGCCCTAACCAATAGGTCATGGTTCTTACATGGTAACCAACACCCAAAATATTTCTTAAATGTTGCATCTGCCCAGCCATAGGGGGAGGCACACGGACCGTATGACCATCCGGTCATGCATTTTGATGCAAGGACAGTCATAATTGCAGGTTGCAGAGGGCAYGAAAATCGAGACATAATTCTTCTTGGGCCTRGGACTGCCAAAGTCAGATCGAGGSAYGGAGAYAGTCATTTTTTGGGTAATTCAATGTCATGAATTCAGTGGTGCTGTTTGTTTTATGATCTAAACATTATTTCTGTAGCTTGATTTCAGAATGAGGTATACTTATGTATTTTGCCAAATTCTTTTGCTCAGTTAATGAAAGAGCCAATCCATTTGAGAGCAAGACCCAGAGACGTAGTCCACTAGGGACGAACTTCGTTACCAAGTTTTGTGTTCAAATCTGATGCTTATGTCTCTTTATTTTTTATCTTTTCCTTCTTTAATGGTGTACTTTAATTTATTCTCATTTAATGCAATTTTTTATAAGTCACGATTAAAATATCCCGAATCACATATTCACTCAGAAATTCCAACCATGTAACTTTTCTGACATTTAAAGTTGGATTCTCAAACAAAAATTTAAGACCACTATGGTATGTCCTTAGCTCAATTTTTTTTTCCATGAGATAATGAATCCATGTATTTAAGACATGAACTATGGTTGCCAACTCTAAATCATGTGTGGTATAGTTCCTCTTAGGCTCTTTCAACTTCCTAGACTCATAACATACCACATTCCCATTTTTTGTAAGGACTCCACAAATTCCTTCCTTGCATGCATTAGTGCACAATAAAAAATCCTCAATTGGATCAACAATTTTTAAAATTGGTGCACTTGTAAGTGATTCCTTCAAAATCTAAAAAAAATCTTCACACTTGGAGGTCTATTCAAACTTTATCCCCTTATTTTTCAAAGAAGATATGGAACATGCAATCTTTGAAAATCCTCCAATAAACCTCATGTCGTATCGACTAATCCCATAAATGATTTGACCTCTATAACACTCCTTGGTGTTGGCCATCCTCTAATGTCTTCAATATTCTGTGTCCACTGCTATGCCTTCCTCTAAAATGATATTCTTGAAGTAGTGGTTCTACTTTTGGTAAAATGCATATTTTCTTAGCTTAGCATACAATTGATGCTCCCTTAACACATGTAGCACCATCCTTAACTGTTGTCCATGTTCTTCCTCTAACTTAGAATAGATAAGTATTTGATATAAGAAGACAGTGCTAAACATATCCAAGTAGTTTATGAAAATACCATTCATTAAACACATAAAGACAATTGGTGCATTTTTCAATCCAAATGGCGCCACTACAAACTCATAATACCCATATCTAGTTCTAAAATTTGTCTTACTAATGTATTCATCGTTGATTCTCACATAATGGTATCTTGATCTCAAATCTATCTTGGAAAATACATTTTCTCCCTTTAGCTGATCAAAGAGATCATCGATTCTAGGAAGAGGGAACTTGTTATTCATTGTGGACTTATTTAGCTGCCTAAATCAATGCACACCCCTAAGTTTCCATCCTTATTCTTCACAAATAGTATTGGGGCTCCCTAAGGTGAGACACTTGGGTATATATAGATTTTGTTTAACAACTCCTCCAATTGCATTTTCAATTCTTTCAATTCATGTGTGCTCATCCTATAACGATTTTTGGGTATTAGGGAAACCCCAAGCATTAGATCAATAGAAAAATAATGACTCTCTTGGGTGGAAAACCTAGAATCCCCCCAAATACATCCCTAAATTCTTGTATCCCTATAAAATCTTCAATATTTGTAGTCTTATTCATGGTAGTCTCTTCTACATGAGATGCAAATAATTGGAAACCTTTTCTGAAACACCTCTTCAATGGTAAAGTTGAAATCTCTTTTGTGGAAATGGGTCTTGGAATCCATTTCACTAAGATCTTCTTTCCTTCTTCATCGAGACATGTGAAAGTCCTATTGTGGCAATCTAATACAACATGATCCTTATCCAACAAATCCATTCGAACTAGGATATCATATGATCCCAATGGTATGATATTCAAATCTACAATTTTGTTCACTCCATTCAGATCTATTGAACAACTCCTAAGGATCTCATTGATCCTTCTTTTGGTTCTAGTGGCTAGTTGAATCAACTATGATATTTCAAGCTTAATCATTTTCAAATGAAATCTATCCACTATTTTATGATCAATGTAACTATGGCTTGCTCCTAAATAAATTAAAATGACAACATGATTATTGGTAAACTTAGCTTTCACCTCAATCATGTGGGTTTTATGTTCTTCCTAATGATCTGATAGGGATGCATATATCCTTGGAATATTTCTACCCACATATTCAATTGTAGTGGCTTCTTGAAGGTTGTGAATAGTCCTAATTGTGTCTTCTTTATGAAGGAAATCTCTACACAAGTACTCTCATTTACATCCCCAACATTTGTTCAATGGTCTTAGTTTTTTCCATGAATATTCTTCCATACTTGACACACTCCAAATTGGATGGATTTGTCGATATACATTAGTAATACTTCTCAAATAAGGATGTTTGAAACCCTTCATCCTTTGTTCCATTTTTTCCTTCTTCTTGTCCTTCTAGGTCTTCTAGAATGTTTCTCTTCATTTAATCTGCTCATACAGATATTTAGTCTTCCTTATGGTCTCTTCCAAAGTCTTGGGTTCATGAAATTGGATTTTCTCCTTGTAGAATGTGTTGAGTCTCATAAATTCCATCTTTTTAACAACCTTTTCCTTGACTTTTAATCATTTTCCGCTTGTTTGTAACCTTGTATTAAGACCATGTTTATGATTATATGTGGGATTAGTCTCAATATATTCCAATATATTTATTTTAATATTTTAGTTGAGTTTAGGATTAAATATTAGAAAAATAACATGTTTTCACTTTTCCTTGAAGGTTGGGTGAGTTTGGTGATTTTTACAGGTATATTTGGAGATTCTAACAATGCCACATTTTACCACTTAGTATTAAATTCGAATTTCTCATTCAACCCTTGAAGATTTGATCATGATTTGGGAGGATCACTCAAGTATCTTGGATGGAGAAGAACCATGGAATATTTTTTATCAAATGTTTTAGAGAGATTTGTGGGAATATTTTTAGAGATATTATTTGATAATTATTAGCAAATGGTTGTAACCAAAGGAGATATATGTGGATCTGAATTTATTATTCGTTATCTTAGTTTTTTTATAAATAAGAGTGGTCTCTCCATTCCAAAGATAACGACTCTTTGAGCATATTCCCATATTATGATGGAATAGAATAAAGTTATTGATATTTCTCTTCACATAATTTGTCATTCTTTAGTTCTATGTCTTGATTAAGTTTACAATGTTGTAGAGTAGTTTGATACCTTGTTATTAGGAGAATTGAGATCACTCCAAATAGATCATGGTAGTATTTTATTTCATATGTTTTCATTTAATTTTTTAATTTGATTTCATGAAAAATATTTTCCTTTTGCAGATTAGTTTTGTTTTAAGCGATCATTCATGGAAATATGATGTGCCTAACTCATACATGATCGGCCTTTCAAGTACATGATCATTGTCAAGTATGATTAAGCTTGATTTTGATTGATGAAGTGTGGTGTGATTAGTTAAATTCATTTATCTTCATTTATTTTCCATAATCATTTTAGGTAGGTCATACTGCAAATAATCTAATTATGCACATATTGTGCTTGCATTTCACAAGTTTACGAACTACCAAATTGATAATTTAATGCAACAAAATTTATGCATATAAATTGCTTGACAGAATGATGGAAATCCACTCAAGAATATTTGTATTTTCACCTTCTCATATTTGATAAAACCCACGTATCTCAATGGCTCCAAGAACTTCCTCTCATAATCATCCATGGTCATAATTCCCAGATTGAGTTCAGAGAATTATTCCATCTATTTTTCATAGTAATTCTATGAAAGGTAATGCTACTGGAAATATTTCTTGAATTTATTCTGAGTCATCTTCTTTTCATTTTTTTAATTGACCTACTTCAGTTGGCCCCACCACATAGAATCATTTCCTTGCAAATGGTATATGGAAATCCTAGCTTCCAATTTAGAGGAACAATTATTTAACTGAAAATACCTTTTGATTCTAATCAATTTTGATTCAAATGCAACTCCTTTCTTATTTTCTCCATCAAAATTTGGTGGCTTGAGCTTATGATCTCTCCTTGAAAATTATCCAATCCATGCCTTCTCCTTTAATGCCTGGTAGGGGATACCTATGAGATGCTTTGTGATTATTCATATGAATGCACCTTCTTGGATGAATGATAATGTGATTAATGTGGTATATGAGTCCTAATAACACTTATGTATTTCTTGAATTCTCTATAGTTTTCTCTTCTTACACGAGGTCTACCTTTTTACCCATGTCCAAAAAATGATCCAACTCTAACTTGCCTTTGCAATTGGTTCATAATGTGTAGTAGTTGAGCATTTATATGATTTACCTCCTCCTAAGTCATGGTTATTCTGTCATTATCATCTATATATATATGTACTTCCATTATTAATCTATGCATGGTCTCTATCAGCTCTACTGGCTCTACTCTACTTCTATTCCCATTAGACTTTGTCTCCTCATTACCTACACTAATATTCAGGCCCCTCACTTCATCCTCATGGATATGTGTTCTCTGCACATATTCCATGCTTTTGGTCCTAATAATTCTACAAAATTTTCATGTAACAAATTACTATTAGATATGAATGATTCAACAATTCTGGAAAATGATGTATTTTTTTTCCTTTTTGAGGTCACCAAACATTTTTTTTGTGATTTCCCAAGACTTTTGCTACTCAGATCCTAATTACAGGTTCATGGATAGATTATTATTTCTTAACATATTTTCATTGAATTCTCTCTTTCTCAATTATGAGCTCTAAATAAAAATTTATAGCTCTTTGAATATGCCACTTCTACCCAATTTTTCACTTTCTTCACTAGTGCAATCAAGCTAAAAGGCCATTTTTTGCCACCTACAAAAGAAAATATATCAGGAACCAATAAATTTTTTTTATTGGACATTGATAACAATGATGATGAAAAGTCCACAAGAAATCTTATATTGTTGATCAAATGCTCCAGTAAAATTATACAACAATTTGAAAATTCAACTTTATCCTTTTTCACTTTTTTCCAGACTTTGAATTTTTAGTTGAAACTACCATCTTACAAATTGAGCAGTTATGGAAAATTTCACTAAGGAAAATTTGTATGGCTCGATGAGGAGGTTAAATGTTGATTTATGAAATTTTTCCAATTTTTTTATCTGGGCTCCCTTTTCCTCCTCTGTAGATCTTAAAAATCCCAAAAACGTGGTCTAGAATAATAGATTTTGTCCTATTTTGGAATCCCTATTCCGAACCCCTTGGAATGTAGCTAATTAATTCACTAGGTATTTTTCATGTCTACTTCCTTGACTCCCTGTAAAAATATCACCAATAACAAGGCCTCTTTGTATCACCCTCTTCTTTAAAAATCACTAATCTGGAATTTCTAACAAAGTGGAGCTAAATCAGCCAATGGCACTCACTAGAAATTTTATGCCCCTCGACACTTTGTACTTAACCATAAAATTTCAGATGATTATGGGAAAATCTACTCTTATTAGAGATAAAAGTGTCTTGTCAATGTGGCCTAGCACGTGGTTATTGATGTGGCACCTGCATCCACCTAAAACCGTCAAGTGGTTCCATGTCATCACCCAACCACCCTTTCCCTACCTCATCACGTCTCTGGCCCCTCATTCATATTCCTCTTTTTTTATTTTTTATTTATTTTTCTTTTTATTTTGTTTTATTATTTTATCTTATGGGGTCCACTTGTACCTAGTTTTCCACTTAGCACATCTAAACCCTCGATGGGAAAAGAGAATCCCACCTCCACTCACACCCATCCACCTAGAATTCATCCATTGATTGTGGTGATGGGATGGGTCCCACCTCTGACACCCCCTCATTGATGCTCATATTTGTGATCGTCGATCCAAGATAGATGACACACAACAATTACAAGCCTTCAACTAACACCTAAATTAATTTCTCCCAAGATCCTATAACTTCTTACCACCTTGGTTCCATGTATAAGATAGGCCCAGATGCACTAGAACCAAAACCACTTTCACTTGGGCCTGTAAATTGTAAATTAATTTTGAGGTCATGGTGCCCACGCCACCTATAGGCCTGGCACTCATGCACCTCGACCCATAACTAAACCTCTTTGTGTCCTACCATGTGTACACTCAACCCCTTCCATTTTACACCATGGTCCTACCACCATGGCAGTCCACATCACCACTGACATCACCTTGTACAAAAAAACACCTAATTTTTCAAAAATTCAATTTTTCTAAAAATGCCTAATTTCAAAATTGTATCCGTGGTCCACTATGAAAACCCTAGATTAATTTTATCCCTACCGATTTTGATATTACACACATCAATTCAACTTCTACGCCATAAATTTGGACATGCCAATACCAAATTTTCACTAAATTTCATTGATAAATTGGGTATTTTACCCAATTTCCCCAAAAATTTCATGAACTGACTCTGTAACTATCAAATTACTCATATTTATACATTTGCATGTTGAAATTACTAAGACAATTGAGAGGGGGGGGGGGGTGAATCATTTGTTATTGTGCTTAAACAATTTTAAGTCTATGAATACATTTTTAATCTTTCTTCAAGTGATCATCAACATTATATAGCATATGGACAATAAAAGTAATGAGCATCAGTCACACATAAGGTATACACAGAGACAGATTTTTCACGAGGAAACCCATAAAGGGAGAAAACCTCTTCTTCTTCGGAATGATAGGCAGTCTTTTAAGTTCTATACATCATCTATAATTGAGCACCAACTCAATGTGAGGCTACTACCTCTGTTTTACAAGCTGCAACTTGTTTGAGAGCACCAAATCTCTGGTTTCTCTAGCACCCACTAGAAGGAAGCACCAACTCCCTTAATGTTCCAGCACCAATTGGATGGAAGCACCAACTTCCAATTACACAGGCTCCAACCTGTATAACAGAGAACACTTGTTCTCCCTTGCACCACCCTGCCACCCTAGTTTCTCTGGCTGCAACCAGATGGAAGCTACAACTCCCTGTGTTCAAGCTCCCACTTGAACCTTTGAGGACAACAGTCCTCCCTAGCACCTCCCAACCACCCTGGAATATAAATGAATAATTAAACAACCAACTACACAAGTAAATTGATTCTTACCACTTCTTCTTTGTTCTGTAAATCTGGTCTTCTTCTAACTGTTCTGCAATTCTTCTCTTCCTTTGTCTGTTCTACAAATCTGCTCTACTTCAACTTGTTCTTTCATTCTTCTCTGCTTCAACTTGTTATGTCATTCTTCTCTTCTTCAACTTGTTCTGTCATTCTGCTCTACTTCAAGTCTTTTCCTCATTTGTTACTCTTCTCTAAGTTTTATCTCACACTGGGCATATTTTCAGTCTGACACTGCGCATATTTTTAGTCTCACACTGTGCATCCTCTGATTTCCCCTTTCTTACAGTTTAATTCATTTTTCGTCCAGAACGACCAACCACGCATAGTTTGTATCTTTTTCTTTTATGCACATCACCCACAGCAGTTACACTTCGCATCTTCTTCGGCAAAAGAAAACCGTCTAAGCAACTGAAACGCCAACCGATCAGGAATCATGAATCAGTTTTTCTAACTGATTCGTAACTGATGAATTAACTGTGAGAGAGAACAGTAGCCCTTCGATCATATTCAATCTTATCTGCACCATTGGATGAACTTTATTAATCTTTCCTTTAAATCAGGTTTCGTCATTCCGGTGGCCAAGTGTCTCGACACTTCATGTCGCGATCTTCGAAGCTCTGATACAGAGCTTTTCTGTGCTAGCTCCTTCCTCTATATGACCAAGGCCATGACCAAGCACTTATGCATAAAGTGCTTTTCGCGAATTTTCATTTCGTGAGTCTGGAGATGAGGCATCTTGACTCTCCAAGTCACGATCCCCAAAACCTCGAGATGGAGCTGAGATCAACGGTCCATGATCTTGATGAATCTACGATCCAGATCTCATTGTGAATTCACATCTCGATATTCCTTTGATGGAGGTCCTTGTCACTCCAAGTTGCGATAAGCGAAACTCCGAAATGAAGCTTACATCAACGGTCCAGGATTTCGATGAATCTATGGTCCAAATCTCATCATGAATTCACATCTCGCAATTCCTTCGATAGAGGTCCTTGTCACTCCAAGTTGTGATAAGCGAAACTCTGAAATGAAGCTTAGATCAACGGTCCACGATTTCGATGAATCTATGGTCTAGATCTCATCGTGAATTCGCTTCTCGTGATTCCTTCGATAGAGGTTCTTGTCACTCCAAGTCACGATAGGTGAAACTCCGAAATGAAGCTTAGATCAATGGTCCAGACCACACCTTGATATGACGGCTGCGATTTTGCATATCGCGATTTTAGTGGTTATGTTACTTTCCTCTCCAAGTCGCGATAGGATAATCTCCAAGATGGAGCTGGATCAACGGTCCATAACAAACCTCGATCTGACAGCTGTGATTAAATCGCGATTTCACATATCGCAATTTTAGTGGTTATGTTTCTTACCTCTTCAAGTCGCGATATGCGAAGCTCCAAGATGGAGCTCAGATCAACGGTCCAGAACAAATCTCGAAATGACGGCTAAGATGGTTTCGCAATTTCTCATATCACAAATTCAAGAGGTTAGGGAACCCCGTTCCTTTGACTTTCCAGTCAGCGACATGATGATCTTTCACCACGTGTCCTTCCTGAAGATGGACGGTCCTCCTTCTTTTGGGATTTTGTGAGCCCGTTTCTCCTTGCACTTTAATGAACATGTAGGTCCTTCATGATCCAACGATGATTGAATCTGATGCTCAGATATGACGCCTGAGATCTGTCCTCCTCTTCTGCGCGTTCTTCTTGTCTACTAACAAATCTGACGGTCCTCCTTCTTTCGAGAATTTTGAATGGGATCCAACGATCATAAATGCTTCTCCTCTCGAGCTTACTTTGTTTCGCTTACTTTGATCTTGCCATCGATGATCTGCCAACAATCCTCTGCACTATCTCTTATGAGCTTATTCGAATCTCGAATCTTCTCTGCAGCGTCTTCTCATAATGTCCATCTATTACATACTTTCTATACTCATGCCATATTCATTGTTGTACTTGCCATCAATGACAAGCATTTGTTATCTGTTAAATATTTGCCAACATTGCACACTTGGTACATACCCAATTTGGGGTTTTAAACAAAATTTTCCCCAATTTTTCCCCTGGGGAAACTTCTTCCATAATTTCATAGATACCCTCTAACATTTTCTTCTGTAAATTTCTATTTCTGCACAGTGTACATATGGCCCTATTAGCACTTGATTTTGCAATGATTGTTGAAAGATTCTTTTCCCTGCGCTATTCTTTCCTAGCATTACTTTACATTATGTTTTCTTCCTCTACAGTTTTAAGAATGTGCTTGCATTATCCTTTTTGAGTGTTTTTGACATCAATTAGTGTGATTAAGCTTAGAATTAGACATTTAGGATCTTTCCATCAAATCATAAGTCCTTTCCCTTGTTTTAAATTTGAATTCTGGCTTATGGAAAAGGGCTCTACAAGAATAACGTTATTCTTGTAGTGTTAGGAATAATCATCATTTCGCATGCGCCACTTCACAAGATCTTGTCAGAGAATGCCCGAGATATTTTCCTAGAAGCCAACATCATTGATGATTAATATTAGGTCATGGATTCAGTTATGATACTCATTCAAAGAGAGTGGTTTGTACTTATCCACTCTTATATCACAATTTTGATAGTTTCATATCATGATTGATGACAGATGATACCCGAGCCCTTCACTGTGTTCGTGAGTTAGTTTTTTCAAGATTTGAAGGTGGTTATATCTTATACATGTATTCCTATTATTATAGTTTTTAAGTATTGTTTATATAAACCCTAACCATATCCAGAAAAATAAATTTGTTTTTACAAAAGGAAACAAAAAATTCGAATAAGTTGGCCATGTAGCCAAGATCACCGGAGCATAGAAAAGAAGCAAAAAATAGAGGAAGAGTTGGACATTCACACCGACGAGAAGTTGCTTATTCCAAACGATGAGCCTGAAGACAAAAAAGGAATCCATATTAGAGAATCAAGAAAGAAAAATCTTAGACAGACCATGCAAAAACATCATGAACCTATTGCTAATGATAAAAATAAGAAATTGAACAAAGCAAGAAAAGGTAAAACAACAGTAAATTGTCCTAGCAGGTCTAAGACTAGGGAAACAAATAAATTATTAATAAATTCAAAATCCCTTTTCAATTTTTCTCTTAAGGAGGAAAATTTAATTGACGATAACACAACAAAAAGATACAGGGCATAAGTCAATGCAGGCAGTACTCTGGTTTTTTCCCTGGTTTAGTCTTTATCTTCAAGAGAAGTTTCTGAAAATATGGAGATGAATTATTTGAAACCAAAATAGTTTTATGTTGGGAACGAGCCCCTTCACAAAAACTCTCTTTTTTTTTACACATCTCTCACAGTTTGGAAGATACAAATATATTTTTGGACCCTATTTTTCAGGAATTTGATAGATTTCTTTTCCTAAAAAATCTCATGGACAACAATTGATAAGCCACCTCATCAATTTGACTTGGAGATCATATATGATCTCCTTATTGATTATTTGAAACAATAAACTAAATATAGATGAGGATTTTTTCAGATCCATTTCTTTTGGATCTTGATAAATATGTGTTCTTTCTATATAAACAGGGCAAAAAGAGAAATTAAGGGGGATTGGTTGGGAACCATTAACCAGTTTTGAGAAGACATTATAAAGCAAATAACTATTTCATCTTGATACTAAATGGAAAATGATTTTTGATGGTCATATTTCTATTATTGTCTATATTTCTATCTTTTTCTTACTTGAATGCATGTTAATCTTGTGCAAATCATTTGATTGTTTTCTATTTGTTAGTAAGTCATTGGAAATTTTGTTGTTTGCTTGTTCATAATCAGATTTGTTTTCAAGTACATGTATCTTTTCTCTTGAATGATATTTGGGATTAAGATTTTCATATGTGAGTGGACAAATTGAAATCTTACATACTTATTTATATTTCATACTCTTTTGCCATATGATTATTGAATTTCCTACCATTTACTAAGTCAGTGAGATATGATATCATACATTATCATTGACCCCAACCTTCATACCAGTTAAAAAACCAATTTAAATATGTATCCATAAAACCATTGAAATAACTTTATGATTCCCTAGCTTTCCCTCTCATGGTCAAGTTCAACTTTAGGGACTAACCTCTTTTGGTGCAGTTGTCGGGGATGGAGAAATGAAGAATTTATCCCTGGGAGAACAACAATGATCAATTGTAGCTCTTGATGGTGAACATGATTTGGACACTTTTTCTAACTGTATCATTCACCTGGAGACTCCATGAAGGAAGAATCCATTGACAACTCCATTGATCCAAGATGTCGAAGGCTATGGAAGCTATTTTGGCATGGAGGTTTGAACCATTTAATTTCTCTTCTATTGTTGGTTTCCCTAATGATGTTCCCACTATAGATATATGGGGAGATTTTCTTCCAGAGTTTAGAGAAAAGGATGAGGATAATCCAACACTACATTGGATTGAGTTTCATCAATGCATGGATCAACTGAATATACATCATGAAGATGTATTGATGAAAATGTCCATGTGTTCATTGGATGGCTATGTAAGGAAATGGTACAAAACTCTTCCTTCTTCTAGTGTTTCCTCTTTGAAGGTCTGTCATGTTGTTTTTTATTCACATTGCAAGAGAATTTACCTAGTTGAAAGGATTTTTTAGCATTGTTGTGAGGGATATGCATTATATATTCATATTTAGAAGTTGATTCCTCTAGTAGTACAAATTGATTACATCGAGGAAAAGGAAGAATATTCATTATCAGTCATATATTCTTCTAAATATGTCCTACAACAGGAAGATTTTCAGCATTCTAATATTGAAATTCATAACAATGATACTTTAGATTCATTCGGCATCAATCCAAATGTTTCTAATAGTAGTGACTATGACACAAATGTTGTTCCTAATCTATTTGAAGATCAATTGTTAAGTGAAGAACTTATTATTGAAGACCATACTATATATGAGGTAGAAAAACCAGCAACTGCAAATGTATTTGATGTTGTTTCATATGTGTCTTATGGTCAAAATTCTAATGATGATAAATCAACATATTTGCTCTCATTTTTTTAATATGATCGTGAAGTAGAGGTCCTTAGTTTTCAGAGTTCAGATTGTTTTTCAAATCATCCTTTATTTGATGAGTATGATAATGATCTTGAAGTCCTGGATCCAAATATTGATGATATGACAAATTCTAACCAACAAATTCATGAATGAATTCAATCCATCGTCCATGAGGAGCCAGAGCCAGTGTATGATAGCTATGCATCTGAAGGCAGCATGGAAAATGAGGATCGACCTCTTGATTCTCATGATGATGATGTTGTTTTGAACAATGTTATCAAAGAAGCATATGAGTATGTATGGGTTACCCATTCATTTTTTGCTGCAAAAATCTCAGTTTTTCCACACTTTCTTATTTACATGCAAGGAAGAAGACCATCTTGTCAGTGAAATCATTTCATGGTTTCATTGGAAATTCTCCTACACATGATCAACATTATGTCAACAGGTTAGGAGACTAGGATGGTTGAATAAGCTCACATCCAAGTAGTTTGTTTTTAGCTTGTTATAGATTAGCATGGATAATTGACTCCATAACCTAATGAAAAAACATTGGTACAGATCCAAATTTTTATTTTCAAATCGATGGTGGGTATCCATATCTTTGGGACTTGTAGATTTGTTTGGGAATAGTGTGTCGTTTGGATTTTAGTTTATTTTAGTGGATATGAGAAGTTTCAGTATGCTAGATATTGTTTTAAATTTACCAGTTGCAGGGATACAGTTTGTCGTGGTAAATCTAGGCATAATGGTCTGCATGTTCTTGGATCCTCACAGGGCGGATTCCATCCCCAGAAGGAGATAGTGTTAGTACTTGATTTTTAAATGACTGTTGAAATATTCTTTTCCCTGCCCTATCATTTCCTAGCATTACTTTACATTATATTTTCTTCCTCTGTGGTTTTAAAAATGTGCTTGCATTATCCTTTTTGAGTGTTTTTAACGTGCATTAGTGTGATTAAGATTAGAATTAGACATTTAGGATCTTTCCATTAAATCGTAAGTCCTTTCCCTCTTTTTAAATTTGAATTCTGGCTTATGGAAAAGACCGCTACAAGAATAACACTATTCTTGTAGCGCTAGGAATAATCATCATTTTGCATGCGCCACTTCACAAGATCATGTTAGAGAATGCTCGAGATCTTTTCCTAGAAGCCAACATCACTAATGATTAAGATAAGGTCGTGGATTCATTTATAATACTCATTCGAAGAGAGTATTTTGTACTTCTCCACTCTTATATCACAATTTTTATAGTTTCCTATCATGATTGCTGACAGATGATACTCGATCCCTTCATTGTGTTCGTGGGTTAGTTTTTTTGAGCTTTGTAAGTGGTAATATCTTCTACAAGTATTCCTATTATCAGATTTTTTAAGTAGTTTTGATAGAAACCCTAACCATATCCAAAAAAAGAAGGGTGTTTTTACAGCAGGAAATGAAAAATTCAAATAAAGTTGGCCCTGTAGCCAAGATCACCAGAGCACAGAAAAGAAGAAAAAAATAGAGGAAGAGTTGGGCATTCACACCCAAGATACGTTTCTTGTTTCAAAGGATGATATTGAAGACAACAAAGGAATCCATATCATATAATGAAGAAAGAAGAAGATCAGACAGACAATGCAGAAACATAAGGAACTTGTTGCTGATGATAACAATAAGAAATTGAACAAAGCAAGAAAAGGTAAAATAGTGGTAAATTTTCCTAGAAGGTCTAAGACTAGGGAAACAAATAAATTAAGACTAAATTCAAAATCCCTTTTAAATCCTTCTCTTAAGGAGGAAAATGTAATCGATGATAACACAACAGAAAGATGCAGGGCAGAAATCAATACAGGCAGTACTCTGTTTTTTTTCCTATTTTAGTATTTGTCTTCAAGAGAAGTTTATGAAAGTATGGAGATGAATTATTTGAAACCAAAAGAGGTTTTTGTTTGGAATGGGACCCTTCACAAAAAACTCTCTTGGTTTTTACATATCTATCACATTTTAAGAGGTTCGAATATATATTTGAGGACTATTTTTCAAAGATTTCACAATAAATGATTTCATGTTTTAGTGACCAATTTTTGGCGCAGTTTCAAAGAAGCTAGAGATGAATTTTCGAAAATAAAAAGAGGTTTTTTTTTATAACAGGCCCTTCCAAAAAAAACTCTCTCTCTCTTTACACAACTATTAGAGTTTGAAATATACAAATATATTTTTGGACCCTATTTTTCAGGATTTTTCTAGATTTATTTTCCTAAACAATCTCATGGGCAACAGTTGATAAGCCACCTCATCAATTTGACTTGGATATCAAATCTGATCTCCTCCTTGATTATTTGAAACAAGAAAATAAATATAGATGAGGATGTTTTCAGATCCATTTATTTTGGATCTTGATAAATATGTATTATTTCTATATAAACAAGGCAGAAGGAGAAATAAAGGGGGATTGGTTGGGAACCATTAGCCAGTTTTGAGAAGATATTGTAAAGAAAATAACTATTTCATATTGATACTGAATGGAAAAGGCTTTTTTAATGGTCAGATTTCTATTCTTGTCTATATTTCTATCTTTTTCTTACTTGAATGCATGTTAATCTTGTGCAAAGCATTTGATTGTTTTCTGTTTGTGAGTAAGTCAGTGGAAATTATGTTGTTTGCTTATTCATAATCAGATTTTTTTCAAGTACATGTCTCTTTTCTCTTGAATGATATTTGGGAGTAATAGTTTAATATGTGAGTGGAAAAATTGAAAGATTACATGCTTCTTTATCTTTCATACTCTTTTTCCATCTTATTATTGAATTGACTACCATTTACTAACTCAGTGAGATACGGATTTGATTTTTCCTTTGTGAATTGGTATCATACATTATCATTGACCCCAACCTTAAAACCAATTAAAAAACCAATTTAAATCTTTATCCATAAAACCATTGTAATAACTTGATGATGCCCTAGCTTTCCCTCTCACAGTCAAGTGAAAATTTAGGGACTAATAGGCCCCATGCAGGTCTAATTTTGTATCTCTCTCTAATACCACTTTGTGATATACCTGACCACCCTTGTACTTGCTGGGATGGTGGGACAATGAAAAATTTACCTATTCCCCTTCAATTTCACCATAATCACAACCAAACTCCGACACGATATAATTTTTCCATGTCATATGATACAATTACATATGCATAATGACTTGCAATCCATGCATAGTTCATTTAAACAAACGAAAATGCATATGCAAAATTATTCCTCGAGCATGTAGCAATTAAACACATAAATACACATCATAAACAACATAAAAGAACATATAAACATGACACTTATCTTTACATAAATATTACACCGATTGGATGTGGACATGGGACGTTCCTCCCAGCCATATGCACTATTGCACCAGGTCTTTCTACAACATGCCACCCCCAAGTTGGGGCTATGAGTCCAAAAGGACAAACTAACACTCTCTCTCAACCCACTTCTCATTAAATTCATAGCTCATTCACTCATGTAACCATTCCAATCACCATCTATATTCCCCCCTTTAGTATACACAACCTAATGAGTGGATCTCATTCTTTGCAATGCAGTCCCTCAAGTTATCACACCCATTTCTAGGCTCTAGCACGGGCTTCCCAAGAAAATATCAATGTTAGGATCTACAAGGATTCTAAATGGAAATTTTCACAACATAATTACATTCACAATTCAACCTTAAATTATAGGCTTATCTCTCTCCTCTTGTAGCTCCCATCATTGTAGAATGTTGGAAAAAATCATTAACTAAATGATGATGAGAATGATCCCCTAGATTCCAAAAACAAGGAATAAGTATGCATGCTTTTAACTTACCACTTGACACTCAAAGAACTCCACCTAAATACCATGGAACATATCCCAAAGTTGATTAGTCCTTTAGAATAAGACAAGGTAAGGACTTTGGGTTACAATAAAATATTACATTTCCTAGATTTGGCCCCTTTGAGCCCCATTATCCCCCTCTAGTTCTTCTCTCACGGAATCATAGTCCCCCGTCATTTTAGTCCCCCTCATCTCATAGCCATTGATGTATTTTTATTAATAAATTTAATGTATATCATTTATATTATTTCGCCCTTAGCCATACTATTTGAATCACAACCTAATTCACACATATACATTACATTACAGTCAAGGGATCAAAATTGGGGTGTTACACTGGTGATGATAACCTTCGTTCTAGAAAATACTTCTAACTATGATCGTTAGTATCGACCTAGAAATGCCTCCCTATGAGATATGAGCGTCAGGTCTCCACTCCATGAAGGATGGTCATCATCTATTTCTGATATGTGGATTTATGCAAATTATGGTCACACAATTTCTTGTTGGTGAATGCTAATGGGTGACCTTCTTACATAAAAAATACTCAAATATCTACGCATGAGGTATCACAATCCAACAAAAAAATCTTAGTAAAATCTGGGAATGTTTATAATACTGGAGTAGGGAACATGAGAAGGCTTGATCATATGTATTTCTCCATACCAAGGCATTATTTTTTAGTAGTGAAGTTATGGGAGAAAAAAAATTGCATAATTTTTTACAAACTTCCTATAGTAGCATATAAATTCTAAAAACCCACGTAGGTTCTTCAATGTATTTGGGTAGGGGAAATCTTGCATAGCTACAAGTTTCATGGGATATACTTGCACTCCATCCTTACTGAAAATGATACCCAAGTATTCAACCTCTATATACCCAAAACATCATTTGGAATGTTTTAGGAATAACTGGTGGTCTTGCAAGAGTGGCAAGGCTCTATCAACATGCTTTATGTGGGGATCCCAAGTTTTTTGTAGATCAAGATATCATCAAAGAATACCAACAAAAAAATATGTAGAAGGGGTTGAAAAAATATGTTCATGAGGATAAGAAAGTTGATGGAGCATTGCAAAGGCCAAGGGGCATCACTAAAAACTTATAATTACCTTCACGTGTGCAAAAATGTATCTTACGGATGTCTACATATTTCATCTATATTTGGTGGTATCTAGAACAAAGGTCAAGTTTAGTGAAAAACTTGGCTCCATGAAGTTCATCCAAGAGATCATCAATAAATGGGATGGGGAATTTGTCTTTGATGGTTAACTTATTGAGAGCCCAAAAATAAAGACACATGCACCAATTATCGTCCGTGTTTAATGCCATGACCATGATGATGAGTAGCGACTAGTACTAGAACATATGAATCTAGTCTCCAACGATTCCTTAATGATATTTTTTATGTCAATATTATATGAAAAATGGTGCCTATAAAAACACACTTTAGGTTGTAGACTACCTGGAATCATGGGAACACCATAGTCATGCTCCACCCATGGTAAACATTGGGGTGTTTAAAAAAACTATTGATGTTTAGAAAGGACCAATTGCAAATCAGGGTGAATCTTTTGTGGGGGGGAGGGGGGTGTCCACTACTTGTATGGAATTGAAGTATCCAATAATGATTGGGTGGCCTTTCTTCAATAACTTATTTGTGTGATGAGAGGTGATGTGGCATCCCCATACCCCTGTTGGGCAATGCCACATGAAAATTCTGAATTTTGATACCATTTAATTAATTGATAGTGCTCTACAAAATGCATAAATTAATCCATAATAACAACATGTATATAGATACAAAATGTATATGAAAAACCCATGAGAATAAATGCATAAATATTAACACAACACATAAATTAACACACATTAGACACTTGTCTTTGGTAAAAAAAGAACACCAACTGTGTGCAGACCTTCCACGTTCCTCCCAGCCTTAGACTGCACTGCTCATAACTTTCAATAGTGGGTCACCCCATTGTTGTAGGTGAATCCCCCTGCGGACAAGTGGATTCCCTCTTGGTCTCTAGACTCCTAAGGCCAAGACAAAAAAGTTCTTAACATGGACATTGACATCCTTTTAGATCTAATCAAGCTAGCATATGAAGGAGAAGAAGAAAGATATGTACCTTATTAACGACATTTGTCCCTACAAAGTCCAAGCTGAGCTTTGATCCTGAGCTCCCTGATAGGTCCTGTAGAACAAACAAAGATACAATGGACTTCCTACTCTACTGAGATTAGCTCAAATATAGATCCATCTACTACAAACAAACTCATATGGAACAAACATATGTTTGAAAGAAACAGGCCAAGCATTGATATATTGATAAGAACAAGTAAAAGTACTTACAATCCTTTGATGAAGGTGCATCAGCTTCTTCCAGTTCTCCTTGTCCAACCCCTTTGCTCAAGTAATCTACATTGATTGCTTTGATGACATCTCACTCATGGGATCATCAGTTTGGTGTAATTCTCAATCTCCATATATCCCTTCTACCATGAGGAGGCCTCCTTATATAGGTTTGGAGAGGCCTAACCACTTGAGAGATCTTTGGGATAAGTTGAGGATTTGTCTCCTTCAGTTGTGGATCTCTCCTAGGATCATGCCTTGACCCAAGGTTCAAATCCAACTACCTTCATATACTGAGGGGATTGTCCCCTGATTTCCTCCAACAAACCAAATTTCTCCCAAAAAAGAGTAGCGCTCCCTCAAAAGGGGCACAAATCACTGGAACGCTCCTCTATAAGAGAGTACAGAGCGCCAACACTCCTTGTCAGTAAGTAGGGGAGCGATCCTTCCCAAAATTGATGTTTTAATGGCTTTTTTCAGTGGCATGAGATTTGTACTCTTCTGTCAATTGATTTTCCTTCTTCAAACTAGTATTTGAGGTGTCTTAGTGTCCTTACGATGTCATTAGAGGGACAACATAGGCAGTATGATGTTTGTGACACTTGCAATATTTATAATAACAACACTTAGCCATCATTGCAATGAGTAATTTTGATGTGTAATAGATTGACCCCCAAAGTGTGAAGTCAGAAGACGATGCTGACTAAAGTACTTTGTAGAATTTTTCAAGCAAGGGTATGGACACAGAGAGGCTGGTAAAAGCTGCACACAACCATCAAACAAATATTATTACATGTTTCAAACCCAAGGCAGGCATACCTATGCTTGAGTGATAAATACCTTTTAGGTATGGCCACCATAAAACACACTGCGGATCCATAATTATATTGATAAAAGGTATATCCATTGAAGATACAATGTGGATCTATACTCCCATGACCTAAACTGATTGTAGCCATGAAGAATACACAGTGGATCTATGAAATGGCAATACATAGCCACGACCAATACAAAGTGGATCTATGTAACAGTATATGTGTCATAGTCCAAAAGAACTCCTTCGCAACCTAGGCAAAGTATACATAAGAGTGAAAACTCAACCCAAGGTCTTCTTACCGATCCCAATGTAGTACAAATCTAACCATGTGAATAGATGTCCTGATGTCGAACATGGCAGAAACCACTTGATTACTGGTCAATGATGTAAACCATTAACAAGCGCGAGGGAGATCACCATTGATGTCAATGATTACCAAGGTACTCTAGTACATCTCAACGAATGTGAATGAATGATCTAAAGTCGAACATCCATGGAATCATCCGATCAGGGGTCAATGATGTAAACCCACTGTCGAACACGAGGAGGCCTACCATTGAGGCATGTAGGTCCCAAGGTACTAATTGGTTTTTAAGTCTAGCTCCTGGATAATGTGTTGAAGTCAACAGGAATAGACTCGTTGAAGGAGGGCATTGATGTATCCCCCATCACAGACATGAAACTGACACAAAGATTTAATTGGTAGATCAAATGAACATGGACTGACATAGGTATTGAAACAGGATATTTGTGATGGCTGACTCTCGAGGCAGATACTTCCCTTGAACATTGAGGTACAACAACAGGAACATGACATGGACCAAAACACAATGATGTAGTGGATACAGTGACTTTCGTCAGGTGACCCAAAGGAGTAACAGAAACTCATAGGATTGGCTCAGTGCAGAGGTTCAACGGATTAAAATGCGTGCAAAGACAAAGTGCCATGTTCAAGGGCGATTGTAAGGGCTACTAGTAGTGTTCTCAAAAATTGTTTGGCTTGCCTCTTTCAATTTTTCTCCCATCCAGATAGACGAGTACCTCTTTTTCTTTAATTTAACGAGATCGAGGAGGGTAACACATGCTCTATATGACTCACCTTCGGTAAGTCCCTCTTCCTTTGTTTAGTGAACTGGAAGAAGTAAGGGTTTGGTCCCGTATGGGCCCTTCAATGTATGATTGTTTAACGAGTCCAAAGAAGGTAAACTTTGTGGTTTTTCATATTTAGAGAGTCTGAAAACAACTTAAAGATGACTCCAATGTTGTCCTTTTTCGTAATGTTAGTCTCATGAGGCCGAAAAAGAGATAAATTATCACTCGAAAGATTCCCTTTCAAACCTTTTAACGAGTGCGAAAGGAAGAAATATCACTCGACAATATTTTCATGTTTAGAGAGTCTGAAAAGAGCTTAAAGATGACTCCAGGGGGTTCCTTTTTCGTATATCCATGCGAGTCCGAAAAAGTGATAAAAGTCTACATGGTTACATTCTCATGTATTTACGAGCACAAGAAAGAACAAAGACTATGCTCGGTATGCCCCTAGATTGAAAGCTAGTGGCTTAACTCTAGAATGATCATCAAAAGCTAGAGACATGCCCTCCAAGCTTCCATTCATTCACCGACTTTGAGGTTGTCACCAATTTCTCAACTAGATGGAGAAAAAGGATAAGGGTGGATGAAATGAAGGTTCAAAAGAGGTGATTGTTTCATTTTTTAATGAACTTGACACAAGAAAAGAACTATGCTCAAGGCTCTAGGTTCAATCCCCAGATTGTTGTTTCATTTTTTAACGAGCTTGCCACAGAGAGGAAAACTATGCTCAAATCTTATGTTTCATTTTTTAATGAGCTTGTTACAAAGAAGAAAACTATGCTCAAAGCTTTTGTTTCATTTTTTAACGAGCTTGCCACAGAGAGGAAAACTATGCTCAAAGATTGTGTTTCATTTTTTAATGAGCATGTTACAGAGAGGAAAACTATGCTCAAAGCTTCTGTTTCATTTTTTAATGAGCCTGCCACAAAGAGGAGAAATTGTGCTCGTGACCTCTGTTTCATTTTTTAACGAGCTTTCTATAGAGAAGAGAAACTGTGCTCATGACTCTCCTTGATCATGGCTTCCAAGAGAATAACGTCCTGGACGGACATCATGTCAAGGGACAAAACTCGGTCATGGCTTCCAAGAGATCTTCACTGGATGGAAGAAAAACACTCTAGAAGGGACACATGTCAAGGGTCTCATCAGGGGTAAGGAGATCAGGCTCCAATAGCCCTACTGAAGAGATCACCATGTCAACTACCATATCCAAATCATCGGAATTTGAAGGCATGGGAGACGATGGAAAATCAACATCAGGAGGGAAGATAGAGTGTGTATCTCCCAAAATTTCTTCATGAGGGGGAAGAAAAGAGGATCGATGATGGTTATCATCCCAAGGTAGTTCGTCAATGCTCATCATTTCCATAATAGATTCATCAGAGGGAAAAATTGGGGAAATGTAGTCGATCGCATACGACAAGGAACTTAACCGAGATGGAATCAAGTAACTGTTGGGTGCCAATAGATGTTGGTCATCCAAAGAGGGAGAAGTGGATTGGATAGAAACATATGATGTTTCAGCTGGACTAAGTGGCATGGTGTCACCTAGTGCATCGAATTCCAACAGACTAGGTACAATCCAAGGGTCAAATGATTCCAAAGATTGATAAGCCGCGGTCGAAATCATATCGACGGTGGCAATATGATGTGTAGTTGGTGGAAGTGGTGTAGGGAAGGTACCCATAAGGATAGAATATTTCAGCAAGCCAACACCAATGGTTTCATACGTGATCTTGTGGTCCCCCAAGAAAGGAATGTTGTTGGTAGCAGGAGCACGAGCATCGATCGTGCAAAAATCTTACTGATCAACAATGAAAATTTTGCCCTGATGAGGAAATTGTACACATCGAAATACTAACAAAGCAACGGTAGTCATAGCATAAAACCAACTTTTTCCAAGTAACAAGTTGTAATCGAGGGGAGCATCGACCACCTCGACATCAACAGTGACATTTTTTCCACCCAATTGGATGGGTAGGGACTGTAAAAGCCCATGGGGATGAAAACCTCGCCATCGAATGTGTGTAATATCATTGGGGATTTGTTAAGTGCAGGTGATTTTAAACCTTTCCAACATGATAAAGACATGACACAAGTTGAGGCTCCCTCATCGAGAATAGTTTGGTGGATTTGTTGATTGTGAAAAACAACATCAACTTGGAAATCAAGTTGGTGGGAGAGTCAAGATGTATAATTGTCTAGGTTAAACATGATATGGTTGGACGACTCAGGATAAACAACACCAATAGTGGCCAAGATCATTCTACGTTGACTAGGGTAGTGTTGTAGAACTTCTAATGCAGACATAGCACACAGTGCTTGAGCCAAATATTCAATAATGTTGTAGTTCTGGGTGGCATGTGAACTAGGATTAAAGGTAGATTTATGGATAGTTCTCTTAGAAGGGCGTAAGATAGAGTCAAATGTAGGTTTCTCAATCTGAAGTGGTCTATATGGATGATTAACTGATGGAGGATTAACGAAGGATGATGATGGATCTGGTAAAGTACCGGTACCTTTAGTGACTTTTCCTTTGTCAGGGTTACCTGGTGTGTCATGTGTCTTAGAG
>ML787190.1:85671-129407 GCA_009831015.1 Picea engelmannii
CTATTTTTAGGTGGAAGTCTATTTTTAGATGATGAGAAAATTCTATTTATAGATGGTGAGCAAATTCTATTTATAGATGTATGTCGACTATTATTATCCCTTAATAATAGTTGGACAATAAATATTAATCTATTCTCAATGAACACTTGGAAATAGTTAACTGAAGTGGAAAATCAGTTAACGATAGGAAATTAGAGTTCAAATGTTGACTGGTGGGACATGCAAGTCGAATTAGTTGTAATTGAGTGATTCGAAGTTGTAACAAAGTTGGATGTGTAGTTATGTGAGTTGTAAAGTAGTTTAACTTAGTTAAGTGAGTTAAGCTCAGTTGTGCTAGTTGTAACTAAACTTACACTAGTGAGAGATCAGTGAATTAATTATTATTTACTTCACAATCAGTGATCTCACATGCAACTGAAGATTTACCACTGTTAACTACATGCATGTCAGATCCAGTGGAGACCCAGTTGAGATAACAGGGGAAAGGGACAATTTTACTATCAATTGTGACATTAGTGAGTGCACTCATGCAACCACACACACAGTGGATGTGCCCATGAGAAATGCGCAGCCTAGGAAAGATGGATTCATTCATTGTAGGGATTTCCATTAGCAGGGATTGCGTAGAGGAGGCAGGTTGTCTGGAAGCAGTAAATTAGCACATGAACTTCTTAATTTTTGTATGATAGTGTGATACGATTGTATATTGTACTGAGAGATCTTGGATTAGAGTTTTGTATGAGATTGTTTCATGATCCATGATATATACATAATATATGATAGTGTGGTTTTTAGCTTTATGCTTTCTCGGTAAAACATCTGTGTTATGTGTGATTGATCTCTCTTCTTCATATTGCAATTGGTGATCATGTGTTAAATTCCGCAAGAACATTTGTAGAAGCGATTATGTATTTAACAGTGGCATATAATTGTTAGATCAGGAGAATCTAGGAAATACATAATTTGTATTAACATTTCTATAGATTCCATATGGAACTTTGGACTGGTTCCCTGTCAGCCTCCGACCACCATGGCCTTGCCCTATCGGCCCTTACCTCCTTCCTCTATAGGCGTGCATAATAATAATTTTTTTTATCTTTTGTGGGTCCCACGAACCATGTAACCCATTCATTGGGTCACGGGAATGGGTGGGCCCCATCCACACCCATTCACTATGTGTGCACAAATTTACGCGTCCTTTTGATCGGATGGTTGACGATCGTAGGGCATTGACGATGATCGATGATCCACGTCACATTGTGCCCCCCCTACCATACCAAACATTAACATAATGAGGAGGGGGCATAAAACCTAACCATGGTTTTGGCTGAGGTGACGTGTCACACATTCAGGCATTGCTCCCCCCCCCACCTTGAGTTAGTATAACCCCACTTGAATCCCGTTTCAATTTAGTTACGTGGGTCTAGGCTATGGGTTCCGTCGGGTAGGAGGGTGCCCACCACCATGGCGCTAGGGCACCTACAACCTGCACCACCATGCCACCGTATACCTTCTACCATGGCTGTACATGTAATTTTTCTTCCACGTTAGCATAAACCTAGCCCCCACGTCATGCTGACGTCAACATATGGAAGAATATTGCAATTTTTCCAATTTTGCCTATTTTTAAAAAAAATTTGAATATGCCCAATATTGCAATTGTTTATGTGACGACCATTAGAGATTGTAATCAAGATCAATACAACCAAATTGGGGCATGCGCATACAAATTCAAACCCCTTCTCTTCAAATTTTCCTCTTGCACATCAAATTCATCCTAAATTGGGTCTTTTTCCCAATTTCGCCTCCATTTTGTCATGGGGGCCATGGCCAATCTATAACTTAAAATTTATGCCATCTACATGCCCAAATCCATTCAATTAGAGACCAAATTATCTTATATTCAATTTCTAGGCTCCATTCTTCCAAATTACTTGTGAAATTCCTTTAATTTCACTCCATTAATTTTATCGAACAAATTGCAGACGTTCCTTTCTTATATTCTATCAATAGATTGTCTGCTTAATCTCTAAATTTTACTTATGCACTCTTTTAATTGGACCATCCAAGTTCAGTGTTGAAAAATAAGCATTGATACCACATTGTAGCATCCCTAGACCCTTTATGGGCAGTGCCACACGAAAATTATGAATTTTGATACCATTTAATCAATTAATAGTGCTCTCCAAAATGCACAGATTAATGCAGAATAAGAGTGCAAGTATATATATACAAAATGTATAGGAAAATCCCATGAGAATAAATGCATAAATATTAACACAACACATAAATTAACACAATAGACACTTATCTTTGGTAAAAAAAGAACACCAACTGCATGCAAACCTTCCACGTTCCTCCCAGCCTTAGACCGCACTGCTCATAACTTTCAGTCGTGAATCACCCCCGAGCTGGGGCTAAAACTCCACCTGGGCAAAGAAAATCCTAACCAGGATAAGGTCTATCATATAGCATAAAAAAATTAGACTATGGTTCCAAATCAAACTAATATCCTACAACCCCTCATTCCCCACATGCCTGTCCCACCCCAAGAAGTGTGCCCCTTCTCTGCTCAACAATCCTTTGGCTACCCACTTCCCTTCCTGGGCTTCAGCAACAGGCCAGATAGGAAGTTTCATAGCTTTGTAGTTGTAAATTGGCACCTAGGGAAATCGATTCCCAACGTTTTTCTCACCTAGAAAGAATGCTCATGGGCCTGACAACCTTCTTCTTCAATTCCCTACGGGCCTAACAATATGCCTCTTTAGTCTAGTTCCAAAGCTTTCCTTGGTAGAGGTAGAGGTATAGGTAATGGAAACATAAAAGTATAGTTGGTAGGAGAGGTCATGGTAATAATCATGGCGGAATCATAGACAAATGAACTAAATCCCCCTAAACTTATGTCCATGTTCCCAACTTGACACTTTTCATGTTGGGAACTACATGGGCCCACACATGGATTCCCTCACAACGTGATATGTGCCTCAACCTAGGAACTTAGGATATATAAAATATCCATACTTTATACTTTATATTTTTAGGAATATTAATAAAATATTCCTTTGGGATTACGCCCCTTATCTTATCCCCTTTTCCCTAGAGTCTTAGCCCCCCCCTTTCCCATTCTAGTGGAGTTTAACCCCCCATACTCTTTTACCTAGTTGGTCTGCAACAATGATGTGTTTTCATTAAAAATTGAGTGTGATTACATTTTATAATTATAGGCTCACTAGCCTTTTAGTTTCTATCTCTCCAGCCTAATAACAACACAGGCACTCTAGCTTCAAAATACATACATAGTAAGGCACTATGGCCCCAAAGTATCCTAGCTCACCAACCTATATGTACAATTACATTTATATTTACACTTGGGGTTCAGCCTTGAGTTATTACATGTGAAAATTTTAGGGGAGCCAAATGTAATCCCCTTGAGGGTATGTTTGTTCTCTTTCTTAGTGAAGCCTATGTATAAATCTTTAATTGTGACAAGTTCCAAGGTGTGTAACAATTTTACTGCAAGAACTACATCATGACTACACATTTCAATAGAATACATGTGAGTTTTGAGATGATACTCACCCATTTCGAGTTTCACACCAACCAAAACATTTCATCATACCACCATTAGATATAATAATTTGAAGATTAATTATAATATAGACATAATTGGGTTTCTTTGGTCACTCTCCTATGAAAAAAATTGTGGGTGCTACCATTGTCAATCAATAAAATCACTTTGCAGTTCTTGTTGTACCCAATCAACTTCTAGGTTTAGGGTTCCAACAAGCTAGATAAGGCATGGAAAAACATTTGGGGTTCCTTGCAAGGATATTGTAAGGTGGCTTCATCATCTGTGGGAGAGGTAGCTATTGGGCCTCTAATTTTACGTCATTTGCATTGCCAATTGACCCCTTTTGATCTATCATAACCTTTCCTTTTCACCATAATTATAACTCTTTTTGATATAAAAGGTCATTCAAATGCTTAGAATGTTATTGGATTGGTTTGTTAATGTATTCCCATAGTTTTTGATGAATTAGAAAGATTAAAGGCTTGTTTTGTTACTAATGATGGTTGATCAAGTTCAAGTCATGTAATCCACATGAAGATTTGCTAACCTGTCTCACCGTTCATCATACTTTCAAATTTCTAGAAGTGAATCTAAGACAAGGGTTTTATCACATATAGGACTCTTGACACGCTCTTGTGTTGATCATCTCACACCTAGGTCACACGTGTGGACCCAAAGATCATGAATAACATTTCAGCCAAAATAAGCAGCAATTTCGTGGAAGTTAACTTCAGGCACAAATTTTGAGGTAATGAAGTTGAATCTCGAAAACCCAAGACATGGGTTTTGTGCAAAAGGGTCCAAATTGGTTACTTCATTATTTGATTTCCTACATTCTATATGGTTTGGGAGATTATATGGATTTTCTAATATGGGTTTGCCTAGATTTTGTCTCCAGTCGGTTTCCCAAAAATGTAAAACATTGTTTGAATGAATTCTGAGTTTGGGGATTTGGTCCATTAATTTTATGTGTAAATGAATCTCCATAGAGCAGGAGGAGGCAGCATATTCGACATCTACAGAATTAGAGATCAGACTTAGAGACTGATAGTTCTTACATTGATTTGTATAATCGAAATTTCTTAATGAATATGTTGGTGTGTAACTGAAGCTCAATTTGTGGTTCCATTTGATCTAGTTTTGTAGTCGTTTCAACAGTGGGATGTTGACTAGGAGGGCCCACCAATCTAGACCTCCCACAAATATGGCTAGTGTTTCCCTGTATCATTAGCTTAGATCTATAAGTGTGTTTTGTGAATATCCTCATTTTTGTTTCAACTCTGCTTTCATTAAATTTATGTGATTAATTTTGCGAATGTTTATGCTCTAATTGTATTCATTGTAACATCTTGTTAATAGATTTCATTGGAATGGGAATTGCGCCACTAATATAGCCCTACAATCATTTTGATTTTATCATCTAAATATACCAGAAGCATAGCTCTATTTCCATATAATTTTGCTTTGGTTTATAAACTCGTTTTATAGACAACATCTGCATTTTATTTAGTAATAACCCAAGCATAACTTGAACAATTGCATTGTAGTTTCCACTTATAATCATATAACCTTTCTACTCATAATTCCAAGTATCTTTTAAATACAGGGTTGTATCATCTAAAATCATAAGTCTAGATTACAAGTGTTTGAGTTTGATATAATTTTTGTATGTAGGTATGTGTGAGTGTAGATCGATCATTGTCTTTGTTATTCGTTTCCATTCATTCTTTTAGTTTAGTGATTAGATTTATTTAATTATAGGTAGCATAAATCTCACCGGAGTTTAAACGACAAAATTGAGTTTTTTTCATTATGATGAACTATGGGTAAAGCTTAGTGCAATATTTACAACCCGAGCCTGTAAAACTCTTTATTGTTAACTCAATGAGTCCTTTCTTTGCAATTGTCAAAGTGTGAATAGATTAATTTCCCAAAAATCCTTTACATGCCCAGTTTGATTTTGCAATTACAAGAATAGTTTTGCTTGAAGGTGAGAATGAGATTTTCTCTTAGAAATGCTTACATGAACACCCAAGAATTGTTTTATTGAAACATTGTAGCTTGTGCCAATAGAGCACTTTCTTGTTTTGCTTCCCAATGAACAAGTTTCTTCTTATTTTCTAGGAGTATAGTTTCATGTTATTTTCCATATATTTGTTAGTCACTCTTTTCCTAGTCCTTGCACATACAATGTTGGCATCTCTAAGATTACGCCCCCAGATTGATGACTATATATTCAACAATTAAGTTAATTAATTAGATCGACATGTTGGCATCGTTGTCGGGGAGATGCTAGAAGGGATTAACACTTTTATGGATTTTTTTCATGGTTTAAATTGTAGAATTTTTTTGTCTCTGTAATTTACCCACAATTGCATCTTGGGGGAGGAGAAGTAGTAAAACACAAAGGCGCCCTTACTTCATAAATTATGAAGGGGTTCTAGCCTAATGCATTCACTTTGGTGAGTTTATTCGAAGCCTTGTTGTTTCCTTTTATGCAAGTGCTTTTTATTTTGGTTTGATTCAAGGAAAGAAAGAGGTTAACTCCACTACAAGGAGAACACCTTCTAGCGGAGGTTTTTGCGAAGGTTTTTAGTGTTACAAAATTTGGAAAAAAATTCAAAAACACCTCCGCTACGAACTCCTCTATTGGTTGCGAAGGTTTTAGTGGAGGGCTTAACGAATGTTCCATATAGCTAAAAAAATTGGGTGGGAGGAGGTTGTAGCAGATGTTTTTTTTTTGTGATTTTATTGTCAAAATGCATTGGTGTGCCATTTAATAAAACACTTTGGTGTGTCCATAAACATCAAATGCACATGAATGGAATTACACAAACTACCCCAGAACATACATAAAACCACCAAAATGCACCGACATGCCATTAGATAAATTCCCAGTGCGTACATAAATAAAAAATGCATCAGGGCTCCATTGCATGAAATGACCCAATGCGTACATAAGATGCGTACTAACCCAGTGCTTACCTATGATGCAAACGCAACATGGAAATTATGGTTATTATGTATCATATTCCCATTTTGTTGTATGCAACGTCGGTGCACTTGTACTTTATGTTTGTGTCGGTGCTTGTATAATTCGTACTTTCTAGTGTCTTTCACCGACACATTTATCTTATTAAACACAACGCCGTGTTTAATTTTTTTTAAGAACCACTATTTTTATTATATTTTAAAAATCGATGTGTATTTACCACATACTCACCATAATATTTTAAAATGATATATATTACCACACATTTTATGCACCAGTTCTTCTATATAATTAATATGCGTCAGTGCTTTAGCATGATTAATATGCACTAGTGCTTCAATATGATTAATATGCACCAATGCATATATCCCCCTTTTTTTTTGTCAATAATCCAAAACTAGTTATATTCCCATTGAAAAGATTACAAAAAAGCATGTTGCTTCCCAACACTAGGGAAACCAGACCAACAACAATGCAATAGTTTGTCTAATGTTTTGCATGAAAGATTCCTTGTAAATATAGAGGACTGACAATAGCTATATCTCGAACCCTAAAAATGACTTAAAACTGGTCTAATTATATGCTTGGATAGATAATTGTTGGGTATGGCTTGGATTCCATGATCTAGAATCTGAGTTATGATATACAAAAAGAAAATTTTCATAGAAAAAAGAAGTATTAGATGACCCATCCTCCTATTGCACCTGGGTGAGAGGTGCTACCACAACTTCAAGGTCGATGTTGATGATATTCCTTGCTGGCAGGTTCATCTTATGGTCAAGGAGCCCAATATACCCTTGCATATCGTCTATCTGGAGAATTATCTCTTCCTTATCATCCTTTATGTCTGCAAGGGCTCGTCCCAAGAGAAAATTCATCAACCAATAGAGTTATATGGTTGGCATATAATGGGATTTGTGAGAAAGAATACCTCCGGTGTCTGGAACCCAGGATCTAGTATTAACTTGAACTTCCTCATCCGTGAAAAAACGTCATGAGATTCGAACATCTGCTTCCACTAAGTTTATTTCAGCCTAGATTTGGGGGGAATGTGCTCATGGTATGATTCTGTAGATTTTTCGGCCACTACTATAAGACGAGATCCAAATTGATATCTTGATACAGAGGATTTTCCACGTCCATGACGTGAGCGGCCTCCATGAGTCATGCGATCTGTAGAGAGGGGGTAATCGGGAGGGAATAGGGGCTCGTGAAGAGAATGGGTGCAGGTGAACTAACCCATGTGAGAGAGAAGGTGAAGCGGGAGAGAAAAGCGGTTGAACTAGACTCAGATGCAGTAAGACATAACTAAAGCAACCATCGTGTGAGAGATCATTTCAAGGAGAGTGGTAATCGAGCCGAAGTTAAGGACATATAGAGGAGTGATGGTTGAGGCCATTATGAGGCCGAGGTGACTGATACAAATGGATATATGACCGAGAACACGTCAATATGTCTAAGGAGGTCATCTAGAAGGCATGGAGAAAAGAAGATTGTTTGGAGGTGGGGACGTACGGGCCAAAGTATCTCTGCTTAAATGGTGCATCATGAAGAGGCCAGGTGGGAGAGAGACGTTTCGTTGGTGGTCGGAGAAGCCGACACGTGGTTTCTTGGCCTAGATGGGAGACTCGAGGTCGGTCGCTTCCTGACCACTCGATACGAAGGAGTGCATATATCCCCTTAAAAAGAATCAATAATTATATTATTTCAGGCGCCATTTTGTGAGTTCATAAGAATGCAACGATATGTATATATTTTAATTAATTGTTTTTTTTTAAATATTTTTATAATATTATTGTATTATAAATTTATGTTATTTCATTTTGATATAAATATTGCATTAATGTCTTATCCAACGAATTACACCTCTATTATTTGCATCGATGTAAATCATCCACATATCAATGTAATCAACGTTTTACAACATTTGACAATGCAATAAAATAACAAACCCATTTTATTATATATGAATAAGAGACCCATGTTCATACAAAATGGGACAACATAAAGGTTCACAATAATCAAAATGGAACCAATGTGTAATTGTTGCAGTTATTGGTAGCATGTCCTCATGCAATTGGGAGATTATGTCCACTACATCAAGAAAACTGTTTGATTTTTACAGACCAATATTACAAAACATAAAACTTGTAGCAACATTCAATTATATTGAATAATTTCATTTATCACTTGAACTACTATCATTCCTAGATTTGTGTGCATCACTCGTTTCTTGATCAATTGTAGGCGATATTGTACTTTGGCTATTTAAACAAATGTTTTTTTTCTTGACTTATTTTTCACGTTGTAACTACTCATTTTACATCTACAAACATAGAAATAAAGTGTAATAAGTAAATCTACATTCATAATATAGTAGAATATACATGATTGTGTAAATAAAAAAGCGTACCAAAGCAACGAGTGATTCATAAACCATACACATGCTTTCAAAGCTTTGCCTCATGTCATGTAACAAAAGATTTAATGTTGAATCCTCTCCATACTTTGTTTCTTGTATGTTTAATATGCCATTACAAAGCATAGTCAATATAAGTAATATATAGGTTTCTTATTGTTCCATTAATTATAAAAAAAAATGGAAATTTAAACAACATATCTACTTACAAATTGTTAAATAAAACCTTGATATTTCAACATATAGTCACAACCCTTAGTTAACCCAATGTTGACCAATTGCTCAGTTGGTTCTTCTTTGTATGTTAGCACCTATTAGTAGACATCCATGGATTAGTGTAAATTAATTATTCAAATGTGTAATATCACAACAAATATGAAAACTAAAGTAATGTGGAAAACATACGTACTCACAAACTTTTTGATTGACCATTTTTTCCCTTGTCGTCCTATCTTATGTGTTGATTGGGTTCCATTTTGTTTTCTTTTATGCAACAAAACAATTGAAAAATAGTATTTAATATGCTAAATAAATTCGATGTACATAAAATAAGAAATGAATGATCACACACCTATGATGCACGTTGTTGTTGGGATGCATCCTCTTGTGATGCAATTATGTTCATTTCTTTTACCATTTCCTTGTACACTCTTTTGAACATCCCTATTGGCATGTATTGGGATTTCCCCTCGTTTGTCTTTTGGAACTTTCATAACCTTCCTGAAAAACAAAAAACAAAAATATTTTTTTCTTAAATGGACATGAAAGTAAATATAGAAATAAAAACTAATTTGGTAATTATTGGAACATATTATAGAAAAAATGTTTAGTAATAATAAATTTTATATGATTATTTTTTGTTATTGTAATTTTTTTCTATTGCAAGTCTCACGGGTCTCATTGACCATGCCTCCAAAAACGCTTCTTGTATTATATGTATAACATGATCCTTAGAGTCATTGGATTGATTTTTGTTTTGTAAGTAGAAATTATGTCTATACGTTCTCTTCACTATATCCCTCAAATATTTGTAAAACATTTTTCCCCTCTCATTAACTTCAAGCACCACTCCACATGAATTCATGAACAAGTCATCGCCATCGTCATTGTTTACATCCTTAACATTTTTTGTTCTCTTAGGATGAGATTCCATTCCCTCACTATCGGTTGCTGCATAACATTAAAAAAATATGAAATCAAGTGTTTACAACTTGCTAACAATTGATGTTAAGAAATTTATTTTTAGTAAAAGTCAAAGAAAAATTTAATGTTGATAGCCTTTCAATCCACCTGCTTACTCTCTTTGCAACATTTCCATAAATATTTTACTCTCTTTTGCACTCATATTGCAAACAATCTCATTGCATTTCTTTAAGTTTTTGCTCTGCATGACACACATTAACCAATACACATTATTAATTTAAATTTACAAATATTTCAAATTATATATTAAATTTTTAATTAAACTTAAAGTGCTTGTTTGTCTCTCTTCTTGGGATGAGATACCATCATTTTGGTTGTAATAAGATGTTTTCTTTGAACTTATATTATCCATCTTGTATCATACAAAATCAGGAATCATCAGAAATAGAAATTATGAAATTTTTATACAATCTAATATTTCGGTGCGCTTCATTAAACAGAACACACCAAGGCATCAAGCATATAATCGCATAGATTTTGTGCATCGCTAACCCATACGGACATAATAAAAAATAAATATTATTTATTTTTTGAACCAATCAGTGATTTACATAGATATATGTGCCCCGATGTGCTTGTCTATATAATGAGCATCGAGGTGATTTTCTTGTACAGTGTGCACCTGGGATTTTTTCCTGTACAGTGCACACCATGTACTATGGAAAAGTTTTTAAAAACAAATCGTTGACAATAACAAGTTTGACAGGGTTTGGGATCCTATGAAATGAGTGGTACCATTGCAATGGATACCAAATGCCTCATATGCAGCTAAATAAACCCTATAAAATCTATTGCTTAAAAAAATAAACCCTAAAAAAATCTATTGCTTATAAAAATAAACCCTATAAAAATATGTTGCTTAAAAAAAGAAGGGAACAAGAAAAAAAAACAAGAAAGCTACGACTTCCAATAACGAAGTTAACTATGAAACACTTATATTTTTTTTAACATGCATTGAAAATAGTTTGAATCAAATAGGGAAATATTGAAATGATCACTATAATGAAATCACATACCTAAAATTTCTTCTCTACAGATTTGTATGTGCCATATGGATCCCTTTCAATTTTGTCTCTTCAAAAAAATCCAGCGACTCCAAAGTATTTCATGGTAAATCTCTCTTCCACAAATCTTCCCTCTAAATTCTACCAAAAAAATGAACTAATGAATAGTGTTTTCATTTATAAACAAAAATGTTTTGAAAAATTAAATTCCCCTCTTTATTCGTCATGTTTTTCCAGTTAGTATGTAAAAGCACTTATTAAACTATATATATTAAAAATTAAGTTTGTTGTCAAATCGTTGCACCTCACCAAATTGTGCACCTTGGGGCGTATATAGTAAAAAATGCACTGATACCAATTTTATCGACATAATAGAAATGAAAACCTCTACTATTAAAATTTACGAATGTTTTGGTTTGCAGATGTTTTACCAGATGTGACGATTTGGTGCATTTCATAGTTTGTCATGCCTATATATATAGACGCACCGATGCCTTATAAAAGAAATAAACACACCAATAAATTTTAATATCGTATTTATGCACGTATTGACAATGGTTTTGGATCAAATGCAGGGGAAAAAAGGTTATAATATCAAATGGCCGATACCTTAGATTCCAAATCTTTCCATATTGTTGCAAGTTTGTCAACTTCTTCCACACCATTTGAAGTAAGTCTAGATTTTATTTATAATTCATTTATCTTATTGAATTTAGGTCACTTATGCACGTGCATTTGAATAATTGTTCACTGAATTTTGTAGGATCATAAATTGGGATCGAGTTCGGATGAGAATGATATTCCACCATTGAAAAAATGTCACAAGCTCTTATCAGGAGAAAGATACCACATGAAAATGTGATGAAAATGGACATATTATTTACCCAACCAATTGTGACATGCCATCTTCCAGTAACCTTCAACCTGGGTCAATGGTATCACACCATGAATTGGATCTCTCTTATGACACACCAGGTATGTGGTTGTTCAAAATGTAAAGGGTTGAAGAATAAACCTCGACATGTCACATTGTCTCATTATATTAATGATCAACTACCCAAAGTTGTGTTGAAATTACTAAGACAACTGAGAGGGGGGGGTGAATCAGTTGTTACTGTGCTTAAACAATTTTAGTCTATTAAACAATTCTTAAACTTTCTTCAAGTGATCATCAATATCATATAGCATATGAATAGCATAAATAATGAGCATCAGTCAACCATAAGATATACACATAGACATATTTTTCACGAGGAAACCCATAAAGGGAGAAAACCTCTTCTTCTTTGAAATGATAGGCAGTCTTTTAAGTTTTGTACATCATCTATAATTGAGCACCAACTCAATGTGAGGCTACTACCTCTGTTTTACAAGCTCCAACTTGTTGAGAGCACCAAATCTTTGATTTCTCTAGCACCCACTAGAGGGAAGCACCAACTCCCTGAGTATTCCAACACCAACTGGATGAAAGCACCTACTTCCAGTTACACAGGCTACAACTTGTATAACAGAGAACAAATGTTCTCCCTTGCACCACCCTGCCTCCCTAAAAATTCTCTGGCTGCAACCAAATGGAAGCTACTACTCCCTTTTTTCAAGCACCCACTTGAACCTCTGAAGAAAACAGTCCTTCCTAGAACCTCCCTACCACCCTAGTTACAAATAAATGATTAGATAACCAACACATAGATAAATCAATTCTTACCACTTATTCATTGTTCTGCAATTCTTCTCTACTACACTACTCTTCTTCTCTGTACATATTTGGTTTGACTTGTTGTCTCTGTCTATCTATTCTTTCTCTGTCCTTCTCATCCCTTTTGATATGTGCGCATTCTCCTCTCTCCACCTTTTCTTTTATGTTCAGCCTCTGTTCCTTCTATCTGAGCTTTTCTTCATTCTATACATTTTGTAGTTTTTCAATTCTACAGTTCAACTCATTTTTCCAGTCTGAACAACCAACAATCCATAATCTCTATGTTCTTATTTTATCTACAACCACGACGTCTGTTACACCTCAAATCATCTTCAACCAAAAACGTCTCGGCAACAAAAACGTTAAAAGATCAAGAATCATAAATCAGTTTTGCTAACAGATTTCTAACTGTTCAAATAACTGTGAGATGGAGCACTAGCCCTCCGATCATATTCAAGTTCACCTGCACCGTTGGATGAATTTATTAGTCTTTCATTTGTTTCGGCATTCCTCTCTTCGAAATTTCAGAATTTGTGTGATGAAGTGTCTCGACACTCCATGACGCGATCCCCGAAGAGGATCTTGGTTTCCATAACTCTTTTCCTCTATCTCTCGCTGATGTGACCAATGGCTGTGACCAAGGTCTACACAAAGAAATGTTTTTCACATTTCGCATTTCGGGACTTCGCATGTTGTGTGGTAGAGTTTCTTGACGCTCCATGTCCTGATATTCGAAGCTCTAAAATGGATTCAGATCAATGGTCCACACTCTAGATGATTCGATGGTCCAGATCTCTTCGCAATTTCGCATATCGTAATTTCGAGGTTCGCAACTTCGGGACTCCTATGGTAGAAGTTCTTGACATCTCCATCTTCTGATTTTTGAAACTCCAAAGAGATCGAATGGCTCACATAACCCCCTGAGATGGACGATTGACGAGATTTCAGAGTTTTTCCTTTTGGCATTTCAGCATTTCGCATTTCGTGATTTCAAGAGGTTAGGGAACCCCGTTCCTTTGACTTCCCAGTCAGTGAAATGACGATATTTCACCACATGTCCTATGGACCCAATGATCCATATCTTATCAAACTTTATGGGTCTTCGTCATGCCTTATCAATGGTTCAAATCAATCCTTGATCTGACGGCTGAGGATATTTCGTGATTTCACATATCGCGAGTTCGAGACTCCTGTTGTAATGATCCTTGACATTTCTATCTCGCAATATCCAAAATCCTGATAGCCAAAACTCCGAAATGGAGCTTGACCAACACTTTGATCTTGTCATTCGATCATTGTTGCGTTGTTGGTCTTCCTGAACTTATCTTTTGTTCCTATTTTTCCATCGAAGCCATAAATGAAAGGAATACTCCGATCTTTCCATCAATGATAAGAATACTCTGCCTGTTAAACATGCCAACCATCATACTCTACCTTCTGTCTGAAAACATGCCAACAATCTCCCCCTTTGGCATTGATGGCAACCCCATGATGTAACTACACCACTGAAACATCTTAAAATCATGAAAAACATACAAGTATACCATTGTGACAATGCCACTGTAACATATACTCTGATCTTGAAATCATCACACTTTCTCCCCCTTTGACATCAATGTCAAAGAAATTCTCCCCCTGAGCTGTTGTAGTACATACACCCCTTGTCAACTATGAGCATCTTAGAAATACACCAGATTCAATAAGTACTCCCCCTGAACAGGTAAACAGATTAGACACAACAAATTATAACCCCCAACTTTTGATGAAGATATCCAAAAGGGGTTGCTGCTAATGGTTTAGTAAAAATATCAGCAATCTGTTCTGTAGACAGAATATAATTTAGGTAAACAATTTTGTTTGTAACTTGTTCTCTGAGAAAATGATACTTTAATGGAATATGCTTAGTCTTGGAATGAAGAACAGGATTCTTAGAGACACTAATGGTATTGGTGTTATCATAGTGAATTGAAATGGGTTCAGTGTAACTCACCTTCAAATCTGCAAGAGTTTGAATCTTTCACAAAATTTGTGTGCGGCAAGTAGCAACAACAATGTATTCTGCCTCTGTAGCTGACAATGAAATAGATCCTTGCTTTTTCCTGAGCCATGCTACTAATGAGTCACTCAAAAAGAATGCTCCTCCACTGGTGATTTTTCTCTCATCAACACAGTTTGCCCAGTCTGCATCTGAATAAGCAGTTAACTGAAAATTCTGATTTCTGGGATACCACAGACCATAAGTCATTGTCCCCTTCAAGTATTTGAATATCCTTGTGACAACTACTAAATGACTTTGTTTAGGAGCAGACTGATAATGACCTACCATTCCAATAGCTTGCATTATATCAGGACGGGATGTTGTGATGTACAAAAGACTACCTATCATAGAGTGATATGTCCTTTGATCAACATCCGCTGAAACATCATTTTTACTAAGCTTGCAACCAACCACCATAGGTGTGCTAACTGGAGAGGAATCTTCCATCTGAAATTTCTTCAACATTTCTTTCAAATATTTTTCTTGAGAAATAAATATTCCTGCAGAACTTTGTTTTACTTATAAGCCAAGAAAATATGACAGTTCTCCTATCATGGACATTTCAAATTCTGTTTGCATAGAGTTAGCAAACCACTGGACAGATGATTCATTAGTACAACCAAAAATAATATCATCTACATAAACCAAAACAACTAGTAAATTATCACCTTCAGACTTAATGTAAAGGTTACTGTCCACAGTACCTTTCTTGAACCCTTTTTCTTGTAAAAATTTGTCCAGTCTATAATACCAAGCTCATGGTGCTTGTTTTAGTCCATATAAGGCCTTCTTCATCTTACAAACATAATTAGGATTATCTGTCAATGAGAATCCTTCAGGTTTCTCCATATATACTTCTTCCTCTAGATCTCCATTAAGAAATGTTGACTTAACATCCATCTAATAAACTTTAAAGTTTTTATGACATGAATAGGCAAGAAACATTCTGATGGCTTCTAATCTTGCCACTGGTGCAAAGGTATAATCAAAGTCCTGACCTTCAACTTGTGCATACCCTTTACAGACCAGTCTGGTTTTATTTCTAACAACTTTCCCTTTTCATTCATTTTATTCTTGAACACCCATTTGGAACCTATTACATTCTTATGTTCAGGTCTAGGGACAAGCTCCCAAGTATTGTTCTTTTCAATATGATCAAGCTCTTCATTCATTGCTCTAATCCAATCATCATGTTGACTGGCTTCATCAAAAATTTTAGGTTCGATCATAGATACAAAAGAAACATGAGACTTTTTTGAATCTTTAATTAATTTCCTTCTTGTCTGAACTCCTTTATTTATATCTCAAATTATCTGATTTTCAGGATGATTCTTTTTAACAATTCTGAGAGGCGTTTTTGCTTCTTTTTGTTGATTTATGTCAGCCTGATAATTTGTATCTTCATCTGATTCAGATTCTTCTCTTTCTAATCCTTGGACCTATTCATTTTCATCTTCAACTATATCTTTTGTTCTTGGTTCAGAACTGCTTATATTTCTGACCGGGATTTCTTCATCAACTTTATGTCTATACAATCCACCAGTTTATGCAGTCTCTTATTGTAACATTTGTACCCTTTACTGTTTGTAGCATAACCCAAGAAGATACCTTCATCTGCCCTATCATCATATTTGCCAATATTTTCATCATTATTCTTGATATAACATTTACTCCCAAATATTTTAAAATGCTTGATTGAAGTAGGTCTTCCAAACCATAGTTCATATGGAGTCTTGTCAATGTGTGGTCTGAGATGACCTTTGTTAAGAATATTAACAGCTATATGAATTGCTTCCACCCAGTATGCCTGTGGTATGTTCCTTTCATTCATCATTGATATAGCCATTTGTTGAACTGATCTATTCTGCCTCTCAACAACTCCATTTTGCTGTGGAGTCCTTGGGATTGTGTACTCTCTTTTGATCCCATTTTTATCACAGAACTCTTTGAAGTTCCCTGAACTAAACTCTCCTCCTCTATCAAATCTTACTGTCTTTAATCTTTTTCCTCTTTGATTCTCAGTCATAGCCTTAAACACTTTGAATTTTTCAAATGCTTCAGATTTTTCCTTCAAAAAGGTAACCCATGTTAGTCTAGAATAATCATCAATTATCAACATAAAATAATTTTATTTTCCTGTACCTTCTTTCCTTGATGGTCCACATAAATCCATATGTACTAACTGGAGAGGTTTATCTGTTGAAGGAAAGTTTTTTTATTTGAACTGAGTGCGTGTAAGCTTTCTTATCTGACAGGGTTTACAAACAGAGTCGTATGGTTTTGATATCTTCGGAAGATATTTTACTGCCCCATTTTTTCTGATCTTGATTATATGATCGAAATTTAAATGTCCAAGTCTCTTATGCCACAACCAACTTTCATCATACTTGCTTAAGTGACATTCTTCTCTATCTTTTTTCAGCACATATAAATTATTATCTGTTCTTATGCCTTTAGCAACTAGCTATCCTGAATTCACAGGTTTTATTCTACAGTCTTTAGAAGAAAAAATGACCTCACATCCTCGATCACAAACTTGACTAGAACTGAGCAGATTATGTTTCAGACCTTCTACAAACAACACATCTTGAGCTTTCCATTTTCCATTACTCAAACTTATGATTCCTTTACCTTTTATTTTTCCTGGTGCATCATTTCCAAAAGTTACATTCCCTGATTTGTTATCACTTAGGGTTAGAAACTTACTTTTGTCTCCTAACATATGTTTGGAACATCCACTGTCAATATACCTGGGATTCTTTTGTCTTTGGGCTGATAGCACTAGTCCACACTTGTCATCTTCATTCTTCTTCCAAACCTTGACACTTTCAACAGTGGGAATCAAATCTGGCTTGTAATTCCTTAAGCTACAGTCTGCAACTTTATGTCCATAATTATGGCAGTTGTAACATTCTGGTTCACTAAATAACAGATCATAACGATTGTTATGCTCATTCCTGTTGTTGTGTTTCAAATGTGTCCTTCTCTCAGTCATCATATGATTTATAGTCTGTGATTGATTGTTGCTTGGTTGTCTCAATCTTTGTTGTGGCTGATAATTATTCCTTGAGTATCTTGATTTCAAATATCTAGATCTTAATGAACAGTTTACAGCTTTGTGACCAAAGTTAGAACAGAAAAAACAATAACCATAGAAAAAACTTTTGTACCTGGAAAAAGACTGTATTTTATTTCTTCCATGCTGATGATTTCTTTGAAAAAATGTGTTTGTGTTATTTCTTTGATTTACAAATTCGGTTCTGGTACTTTTTCTTTCATCCCCTCGTAGTGGCTGATTTTCTTTCTTTGTTTCTAGAGAATGACTGTTGTCAATGTTTGAGGAATTAACAAACTTGACAGGTTCTCTATTATTTGGATGATCACTACATGATCCTTCTTCATACCCCAATCCAGTTTTCAACTTTGGGTTTCTTTTCTGATTTAGGATGGAGGTTAATCCTTCTTAGGCTTTAATACTTGGAAGATTTTGGTGATAAAATCCCTTAAACTTCTCCATTTCTTTTATGGTTTTTACTATCTCTTCTTCTAAGGCTTCACACCTCGCTTTCTTCTCTGACAACTATTGTTTCAGTATGTCTTCTATTTTCTTTGCCTCTTCTAATTCCACTTTCAGCAGAGCAAGGTCTTCATCAGGCTGTTTACTGTCTTTTTCAAACTGTATCAGCAATTGTTTTTGCTTTCTGTTCTTAATTCTGAGTCTGTCAATCTCTTCCAGTGCACTGATCAGTTCTCCTTCCATATCAACCATAGCTTCTTCATCATTATCATCACTGCCTATGATTTTATTATTATAATCCTCTTTGGCCATAAGCATGAAGTCATTTATCTTATCTTCACAGGAAGATTCACTATCGGTGTCTTCGGCGGAATTTTCATTATTTGCACACAAACTTTTCTTCTTATTATACTTCTTGAATTTGTACTTCTTTTCATCATCAAATCTCTGGTCCTTTTTCTGATGGGGACACTTATATGCAAAATGACCTATCTTACCACAGTTAAAACATTTGAAGGGAAGCTTGCCTTGATATTTTCCTGATCCTTTCTTTAATCTTCTCACAAATTTTGCCTGAATATCATCTAAATTTGAATCAGTGTTCTTGTCTGCTTTAAACGATCCTTCTCTTGTAATGGATTTATCTTTTCTAATTCTCATTTCATATGCAGTTAAAGTTCCTAGAAGTTGATCAATGGACAGGGTTTTAAGATCATTTAATTCTTCTATTGCGGAAACTTTTGGATTAAATTTATCAGGCAGAGATCTTAAAATCTTTTGGACTAAGAGTGATTCTTCAAAATTCTCACCAAGACCCTTCATGGCATTCACAAGTTCTTCAACTCTTAAAAAATACTTGCTAATTGTTTCATCTTCATTCATCTTTAGTTGTTCAAACTTCAACCTGAATGTTTGAAGTTTGGCATCTTTTACTTTCTCATTTCCTTCATAGCTGCTAATAAGTTTATCCCACATTTCTTTGGCAGTTTGAAAATGCATCACCTTTACAAACTTGGCTTCTGCAAGTCCATTCAAGATAGCATTCATTCCTTTAGCATTAAAGCTAAATTCTAACTTAGCATCCTTGGAAGCTAGCACAACCGGTTTTGTGTATCCAGTCTCTACCACATCCCAAACATCATCACCTAAGGCCATTAGGTATGTCCTCATTCTAACCTTCCAAAAGGAAAAATTTGTTCCATCAAACAGAGGAGGCTTACTGGTTGAAGTTCCTTCATGACTTGTCATGTTTAAGCTTACAGATCTACCTTTAAATAAAAGGAATCCACTTTGATACCAATTGTTGAAATTACTAAGACAACTGAGAGGGGGCGGGTGAATCAGTTGTTACTATGCTTAAACAATTTTAGTCTATTAAACAATTCTTAAACTTTCTTCAAGTGGTCATCAATATCATATAGCATATGAAAAGCATAAATAATGAGAATCAGTCAACCATAAGATATACACAGAGACATATTTTTCATGAGGAAACCCATAAAGGGAGAAAACATCTTCTTCTTTGAAATGATAGGTAGTCTTTTAAGTTCTGTACATCATCTATAATTGAGCACCAACTCAATGTGAGGCTACTGCCTCTGTTTTACAAGCTCCAACTTGTTGATAGCACCAACTCTTTGATTTCTCTAGCACCCACTAGAGGGAAGCACCAACTCCCTAAGTATTCCAATACCAACTGGATGAAAGCACCTACTTCTAGTTACACAGGCTACAACCTATATAACAGAGAAAAAATGTTCTCCCTTGCACCACCCTACCTCCCTAAAAATTATCTGGCTGCAACCAGAAGGAAGCTACTACTCCCTTTGTTCAAGCACCCACTTAAACCTCTGAGGACAATAGTCCTCCCTAGCACCTCCCTACCACCCTAGTTACAAATAAATGATTAGATAACCAACACATAGATAAATCAATTCTTACCACTTCTTCATTGTTCTGCAATTCTTCTCTACTACACTACTCTTCTTCTCTGTACATATTTGGCTTGACTTGTTGTCTCTATCTATCTATTCTTTCTCTATCCTTCTCATCCCTTTTGATATGTGCGCATTCTTCTCTCTCCACCTTTTCTTTTTTGTTCAGCCTCTGTTCCTTCTATCTGATCTTTTCTTCACTCTGTACATTCTGTAGTTTTTCAATTCTACAGTTCAACTCATTTTTCCAGTCCGAATAGCCAACAATCCACAATCTCTATGTTCTTCTTTTATCTACAACCATGACGTCTGTTACACCTCAAATCATCTTCAACCAAAAACGTCTTGGCAACAAAAATGTTAAAAGATCAAGATTCATAAATCAATTTTGCTAACAGATTTCTAACTGTTCAAATAACTATGAGATGGAGCACTAGCCCTCCGATCATATTCAAGTTCACCTGCATCGTTGGATGACTTTATTAGTCTTGCATTCTTTTCGACATTCTGCTCTTCGACATTTCAGGATTTGTGTGATCAAGTGTCTCGACACTCCATGTCGCGATCCCTGAAGAGGAGCTTGGTTGCTATAGCTCTTTTCCTCTATCTCTCGTTGATGTGACCAATGGCTGTGACCAAGGTCTACATAAAGAAATGTTTTTCACATTTCGCATTTCAGCATTTCGGGACTTCGCATGTCGTGTGGTAGAGTTTCTTGATGCTCCATGTCTCGATATCCGAAGCTCTGAAATGGAGTCGGGTCAACAGTCCACACTCTATATGATTCGACGGTCTAGATCTCTTCGCGATTTCTCATATCGTGATTTTTGGGTTCGCGACTTTAGGACTCTTATGGTAGAAGTTCTTGACATCTCCATCTTCCGATTTCCAAAACTCCAAAGTGATTGAACAGCTCACAAACCCCCTGAGATGGACGATTGACGGGATTTCAGAGTTTTACCTTTTGGCGTTTCGGCATTTCGCATTTCGTGATTTCGAGAGGTTAGGGAACCCCGTTCCTTTGACTTCCCAGTCAGCGAAATGACGATATTTCTCCACATGTCCTATGGACCCAATGATCCAGATCTTATCAAACTTTATGGGCCTTCGTCTTTCCTGATCAATGGTTCAAATCAATCCTCGATCTAACGGCTGAGGATATTTCACGATTTCGCATATCGTGAGTTCGGGACTCCTGTTGTAATGATCCTTGACATTTCTATCTCCCGATATCCGAAATCCCGATAGCCAAAACTCTGAAATGGAGTTTGACCAACACTTTGATCTTGTCATTCGATCATTGTTGCGCTGCTGGTCTTCCTGAACTTATCTTTTGTTCTTGTTTTTCCATCGAAGCCATAAATGACAAGAATACTCTGATCTTGCCATCAATGACAAGAATACTCTGCCTGTTAAACATGCCAACCATCATACTCTGCCTTCTATCTGAAAACATGCCAACAAGTTGATGGTCTAATACCTCCCACTTTGGTCAACAATCCAATAGGTGGTATAGAAAAGACACGTAGGAACACTTCCATATGCTCCTTTTTTGAAAAGCTGGAAGCGAAATCAACTATGTTTCCTCCTAAATTGGCCAACCCATCTCCTTCTATTGAGTCAACAAAGATTTCTTATAGAGAGCCAAAGTATGATATCGATACTACCCAAAACATCATTAGTATGAGATCAAAAACATTGTATGGGCTAAGAGCAAAAATGTCCAAGTACACACCAAAGTTTTTTCAATTGTTGGAAGGTAGCGATGACTTCCCTCTTCCTATCCATATACAAAGTAAATACCAAACTTGTTACAACCAAGATTTATATGACACTTGGTCATCATCCATGCCTGTGCTTGATGTTGGAACCAAATTTTCTTTTTGTGGTAATAGTTATGTGATTACCAAGTCTAAAATAGATGTTGCAAATCTTGGGTTGTTTATCTTTTCACATGTATTTTTTCCTCCCAAACAATCAGTGGCACTTATTCAATTTTGTGGTCATCTTTATAGTTGATTTGATTACTTAAATATTATCAAATACAAACATATAATTTCCATGTATAGTATGAGAAAGAATGGTTATGCATTTGGAAAATTTAACAGGAAAAACATGTTATATATCGGCAGTTGTCCACGAACTCATGGGAACATCACAGGGTTCATAAATAGTTGTGGGGCCTCATTATTTAGTGCAAATTGTTCCTTTGAGGAACGCTCCAATGAAAAAGAGTTATTTATGAAAAGGAAGGCATCCAAATTTGTTGTTGTGCATACAATACGTAGTTTGTCTCCTGGTGATGAGTTGTTAATAAACTATAACTTTCGTTGACCACCAACAACTCGTCAAAAATGACTTGCATTGGGTCTACCTTTAGATGTCCCCTTGGGGCATAAGAAAAATATGATTGAGTGATTGTATTTTTGGATTTTCAATGGAACTAATGTAAATATAATGCTTAATTCAACATTAGTTTTATAAAATGGTTCGTTGCATGTTACAATATTTACATCAAATATGGGCACTAAGCTCCTTATAACTTCTACACATGGACTTTTGTTTATTTTATTTATTGATTTTGCTTAATATTTTTCATACTTTTATATATTAATAATGAACCTTAGCCATTATAATCCTTTCACACTAGAGATTGTATTAGGGCCTAATATGGCCCACATGTGAAAAATAATTTATTTGCCCTTAAATTTGATGCTTTGTGGATTATTCATGATAAAAAGGACCCTATAATATCAAATAGGCTCACAAAGGGAATATGGAAAGCATCACTTAGTTAAGGATCTATTAGGATTAATTAATGTGGAGGACAGATGATAGTTGTAGATTAGTTATTTGATAAGACATGTATTAATAAAATGATTTTGATTATATGATTACAAAAAATATGAGAATGAATATTAGTAATTGTAGAATTTACATAGAACACTAATGTCATAGGATGCATGCAAATTATGTAAAATTAAAATTTTTTGGAGGAAAAGTATCATATGTCCATGTTATATAGTGAATTTATGTCAAATTTTGTTGTCTTAAAAAACATGGTGGTGGTTGGGACTACATAAACCGATTAATTAAATCCATCATTTTCAAATCATTTGTCATTGTGTTTCATTTTTACAATATTTTTAGATAGTTTACACAGACTCATCTTTGATGAAATTGCATGCATCTATAGATCTATTTCTATGGATTAAAAATATATATTTTTATATAAATATTATTATTTGATTAATTGCATGTATTTATAGATATATTTTTATTAATTCCAAATATATATGTGTGTGTGTTATTGTTTCCTATTATTTTAATATTTTTTGTGTAACATGTATCATAATTTAAAAATCCATGTCTTTGTTTTTGCAACAACATTTTAACACTTTTTTAAAAATTGACATTTTCGCCAAAAAAACATAAAAAAAAACATATTGATTATATTAACACCTTTATTATTTTTTTTATTATTAATATAAAGTGAGGTGCATTTTATAGTCTAACATGACACTTGGCATAAGTCATCCAAATATAATAATTGTAAAAAAAACACATCCCAATATGGAAGTATTTGTGTCATCACTACTCATAAATATAACAATTATAAATGTAATTATGAACAATTGTTATAATGTTATCAATTAAATAAATGAGGAAATAACATTTCATAAAAGTAATTTTTCTTTGTAAACATGTTTAATCAACATATTGTATCTTGTTAGATATTAAACAATTCACCTTGAAGATGAATTTAACATTATATGGCATTAATAGTTTAAGTTTTCGCAATTACAATCCAAAGTAAATGATTTCATAAAACTAAAGTTAAACATTATATGACAACTCTAAATTCTAATGAGTGATCCATTTTAATTTAATTTAAAAATAGAGAAATCATTAACGTACTTATTATACATTTTATAAATCAAACAACAACAACAACACCATGATTTGAAAAAACACAATATGCATGTGTGCTATACTGTTAATAGCACACCAGTGTGATTGAAATCACACCAGAGCAGTTATTACGTAAAAATGCATTGAGAAACAATTTAATTGACAAAGTACGTGTGCAATATTGCACAATTAAAGTTTTTTGGAGGTTTTTCTTTGCGAAGGAAAACACATAAGTCACTCTTCAGTTCCACTCATAATTTAGCGCATAGACTGGATCCTCTGCCACTTCCTCAGTTCTCTACCTTTCATCTCCTCCTCTGCAGGCTCCTTAACTATCTCCATGATACTATCCTCATCATCCATGTAGCCATAATATGAACTGTCATCAATTCTCTTGTAAATTGGATACCTACACCTCATCTTCTTTGCATCAAGGGGGATTATCAAATAGCTCTTTGGGGATGGGGAGGAATTAATTCGTAGCCCCAAAGTATCTATAATTGGGGCCCTTTACTATGGCACGAGGCACATCAACTTCGTTCCCTTCCAAGTCCATCATCTTGGCCCCTACTTTGGCATAATTAGGACTACCAAACTCTATGATATCAAAGCTTCCTAGTGCCCCTTTTCCCTGTTCAGTAAGAAATGACCCTCGTGGATGTCTCAATTATTACATTATGTCAGCCTCAAGATTGACCTAAGCTCCATATTGTATATTTAATAGAAATTAAGAAACACATTTGGAAAAAAACCCGATGATCCATAATCTTTGTCATCATTTCTTATCGCTAAATATTAAGGATTTCCATGGTCTCGACCTGCTCCTCCATGAGATAGTCACCCGTGTACTTACTAATAAGTTCATCTTGTTTCTTATTCTCCACAACCATGCATTTGATCGATCTCTCATCTAGAAGGAGCACATGGGAAATCGACTCTCACTCTCTTTGTTGTTGGCTTCCCTTGTCCTACTCTCCCATTTTTTCGACCACATCCTCATTTTCCATGAATAAGATTGACTTAATGGCAATGACATTCTCATTCTTGATCATCAACCTAACCTCCCTCTAGATAGACTCGATCCTCTGCCACTCACTCAACACTCTAGCCTCTTTCGTGGGCCGCTCAACTTTCTCTAAAATATCGTTCTTGTCATTGCTATCACCATAATAAATGGTGTCATTTCACTTGTAGATCGCATACCTAGACCCCCTCTTCTTTGCTTCGAGGGATTATCTAATATCTCTTTGATGTCAGGGAGGAATTTCTCAATCGCACTTAAATAATTGATTGCTAGAATATGGCATGTTACAATATTCCAACAACCAATTGTACAAGTGTTGATGGGAAATTCCTCCCCGATGTCAAAGAGCTATTCGATAAGCCCCTTGAGGTGAAGAAGAGGAGGTCTATGTATGTGATCTACAAGAAAATTGGTGCCATCTATTATGGCGACAACAATGATGAGAACGATATTTTGGAGAAAGTCGAGCGGCCTGCGGAGGAGGAGATGCATGCCAGAGCGTTGAGGGAGTGGCAGAGAATCGAGTCTATCTAGAGCCAAGCCAAGTTGACGATCAAGAGTAGGGGAATCGTTGCCATTGAGTTGGTCCTATTCAAGGAATATGATAACGTGGAAGAATAAATAGGAGAGAAGGACAAGGGAAACCAACAACAGAGAGGGTGAGAGTTTGTTTCCCATGTTTCCCTTCTGGATGAGAAAGAGATCGAGTGCATGGTTGTGAATAATAATAAAAATGATGAACTTATTAGTAAGTACACAGGTGAGGATATCATGGAGGAGAAGTTTGAGGCCAAGGAAATTATTAATATTTAGTGATATGGCATCATGTTAACAAAGCTTATGGATCATCGGTTGTTTTCCAAATGTTCTTCTTAACTTCTATTAATATACAATATGGATCTTAGGACATTCTTGAGGCTGAAACAATGTTATAATTAAAACATCCACCAATTTCCTTTCTTTTTGAACAAGACAAAGGGGAACTAGGAACCTCTGATCATAGATCTTGGAAATCCTAATTATGCCAAAGTAGGGGCTAAGATGACAGACTTGAAAGGGAATGAAGTTGATGTGCTCGGTGCCACATGCAAGGGCCCTAATTACATATACTTTAGGGATATGAAATTTCTCCCCATCGTCAAAGATTTATTTGATAATCCCCCTCGAGGTGAATATGAGTAGGTGTAGGTATGCATTATACAAGCGAATTGGCACCAGTTCATATTATGGTTACAGGAATGAAGAGGATGGTATCTTGAAAAATGTTGAGTGACCTACAGAGGAGGAGATATGAGGCAAAGCACTAAGGAAGTAGTAGAGGATCAAGTTCATGCACTAAATTATGAGAGACATTTATCTAGGAGGATCTAAGGAATTCTCACAGAGGTCTAGGAGGATCTGAAACACTCACAGAGGTCCCAGGGGATCCAGAAAAGCTCAAGATTTGATCGTCTCAAAATTTTGTGAAAAAATCATCATTGCATAGATCTTGTTTTCAGTGTTCCAATGACGCAAACGATTTGTTAAATGAAGCTAGTATGAAAACATTATGAACAATCAAAGTTTGGTCAAAATAAGCACAACAGGGGTGCCACGTGGCAACACTAGAGGGTGACACGTGGCATGATGACGTCAAAAATGGCACATGTTTGTACAACAAATGACATGGCATAGAAGGTGGCATGACATTTAAAGTCAACAGATGAGTTGGAATGCATCCAAGTGGTTCATTCATGTGTTGACATGTGGCATATGAGGACCAATGAGAAGTTGCCATGTGGTAGCTTCCCATCGGCCAATGTTGGTGTAGGTTGTGATGTGGAATATGAGGACCAATGAGAATTTTTGTGGAAACTTCCCATTAGTTGGTGTTGGTTTAGGTTGTGTAATTTTTTTATGGAGCTCCAGGGAATCAACCCCTTGACCTCCCAAAGCTCCAAGTCTTCACATAACCCACATTGCCAATACACCATACAATGCTTCTTAACCTTCATATGACCATTTATATATTTAAATTAATATTATGGTTCATATGGGGAGGAAAGGGGTCGAGGCCTAGCCCCAACCCATGGACATTATGTAAACCACATGACCTCACTCCAGATATGTGGGGGCTTAACTAAAATATGTGGCGGTAGTTTTGTTTTATATATTATATATAATATATAATATATTGTATATCTAATATATAATATATTATAATATATTAAATTTCAAAATCAACCAACAGATGTATTAAAACCATATGCCAAATTCAATAACGAATATGCTATGAAGGGAATAGAACCCATGACCCTGCTAAATTTAGCAGTGGTTTTAACCACTATACCAAATAACCCACATTTAGTGGCATTTCCACCAATTTTAGCATTTAGTTGCCACTATGTTTGCTTAGTTACAATTATGTAACAAACTATAATTAAATGCTTGCCACTAATTTCGATATTTTGTTAAGAGCGGTGGCCTATTTATTGGCACGCACCCCAATGCATTGTACACACAATTTTAATTCATATTTTAGTCTTGTAAAGCATGCCAAGAGTATGAAGGGTACGAGGCTACACCGTAAAGCATGTCAGGGGCCACCTTGATGGAATTTTGAGTATTTTATATCAAAATTGCATGTTTTTTCACTAGGAACTCAACGATGCACTTTGTTTCTTCATTTGAGCAACGGATTTTTGAGGCATCTTGTAAATTGTGTTTTGTAATCTCATTTTGTAATGTAATTTTGGAATTTTGAGATGATGAAGAACAATTATGCTATTTAAAGTGACTTTGAAGATGCAGTGATGTATGTCAATTACATATGTGTTTGAGCTCTTTTATTTTTTGTTGTATTATCTCATTTACAGTTCAAATTATTCATCAATTTATGTGTTTATGGATAAGTAATACATTCACATGATATTTTTCCAATAGTTAAGCGATCTTCATTTATATTCCTGAATCTGGTCAGATGTTTAGTATCTGTATATGAACTAATTGGAATCTAAGGATTCTTTGGGATGAATTAATATCAGAGTTTGTTGATATTTAAGGATCATGTGGTATCATAACTCATGTGGTATTTTCAGATCAAATTTGTATCAGAGTTGGTTTTGACGTTTATCTTCAAGTGAATGCTTACGAGATCCAAATCTAAGTGAGGTTTCACCAATCTTTTGCAAGTGAATGCTTACAAGAGCCAAAATCAAGCTTGGTAAATGAAAACTTACAAGTTATAAGTCCAAAATTGGAAAAATATTTCAATGACATAAGATGGCTTCGAAAAGAGAAGAGGAATATCATCCCATGACCCATGAAGAGATCAGAGCTAAGCTTCAATCATTAAAAGAAGAAATAGATGAGTTAGAATGGAGAATTAAAAATATTGCAAGTGGAGAATCTTTGGTAAAATGAGAAGGAAGAGGTGAAGGCAATGGACCTTCTGAGCCCCCTTCCCCTTCCTCCTCTTCATCATTAGTTTGTTTTGAAGCAAGTAAACATTTTTCTCATCGAAAGAAGTTCTCTAAGAAGACTGGCCATAATTTTTCTTTATTAAAATTTGATGTTAATCTGATTTCAGAGCAAGTTGTTCAGAAGTTGGGATTGGAAACTAGGCCTCATCCGAGACCGTATCCTTTGGGATGGATTTGTGATAATTCTCAAGTACATGTAAATAAGCAATGCAATATATTAGTCGCGATCACATCTGGTTTCATTAATGAGGTAGAGTTAGACATTGTTCCACTTGAAATTTGTGGGATGGTTTTGGGAAGTCCATACCTGTATGATAGGAAGGCCATTTTCTACAGGGAACAAAACACATGTCATCTCTTCAAGGATGGAAATGAGTTCATTATGAGAGCTCATCGAGTGAAGACGAATTTGACAGTTGTCACTACAGTGAATATGCTAGCTAATGCTAATATATAGCCTATGGTTGAAGGAAGAATAGGTTCTTTGGTTTATGGTGTTCCCGTAAAGAAGGACATATGTGTTGATGGTCCATTCTCTTTCACGTCTGTATATTCAGTTTTGTTGTTTAGTTTATTACTAATCAATGGATTATGGTTGGCTATGACAACAATGTATGGCAGAGTTTTTGAATTTAAGGGGATGGTTAACTTGGCCAGTAGTGTTGTTTCAGTCTTCATTATGGTTTTGATGAGTTAGGTGCATGTTATCTAAGCAAGAAATTTGAATGACACTAGACAAGTGAGGCGAAAGAATTATCAATTGATTTCTGAATGATCCATACTTTTGGAGGCCTCTTCATAAATAAGAGGTGCATGAAGATGCATGCTATAAGCATATTCAAAATATTATGTCATGTTTGTGAATATGTATACCTTGAACAAGAAGAAATCAAGGCATGTACAAATGATCACACTATAGGCAGAATTGTTCTTCAAGGAAGGAGCGACAATGAACAAAGTATTCATTCAGGGAATTCTATAGATACATCAAGCATAATAGAGAGTTCAAATGGGAAAGGCATACATAAACATTCGACTTGGTTTCAAATTGGCCAAGATATAATATATTCAACAAAAGGAGATGGGAGTGGATGTTGAAATACAAGATACAAGTATGGAAGAGATTCAGTGAACATGACTTTTGTATTTTGGAAATTTATGAGCTAGAACCAGATCTATATATCATATTAGCTATAACTCTAGAGGCTAGAGTCGGATCCATATTCCAGAGAAGTAGACATAAGTACATTGATCTAGTACTTGAGATAGAAGACCCAAGATGAAGGCCTACTTCCAAAATAATCAACAAGATGGAAGAATGAACTATCATCACTAATTTGTTGAGTATTAATACTTTTGAAGGTTCAAAATTTATTTAGTGGGGAGGTGTGATCCAGGAGGATCTAACAAACACTCATAGAGGTCCAAGAGGATCTGGAATTCTCATAGAGGTCCCAGGGGATCCGGAAAAGCTCAAAATTTGACCATCTCAAAAGTTTGTGAAAACAACACCATTGCATAGATGGCATTTTCATCTTTCCAACGAGGCAAACGATGCATCAAACGGAGCTCATATGCAAAATTTATGAGCAATCAATGTTTGTCAAAACAGAGAAAACAAGGGTGTCACGTGGTAGTACCAGAGTGTGACACATGGCATGATGATGTCAGCAATGGAACATGTATGTATTGTAAATGACATGGAACACCATGTGACATGGCATGTACAATCAATAGATGAGTTGGTAGGCGGCCAAGTGGTTCATTCACGTGTTGACATGTGGCATATGAGAACCAATGAGAAGCTACCACATGGAAACGTCCCATTGGCCCTTGTTAGTTTAGATTGTGTAAAAATTTTATGGAGCTCCAGGGAATCGACCCCTTGACCTCCCAAAGCTCCAAGTCTTCACATAGCCCACGCTGCCAATACACCATACAATGCTTCATAACCTTCATATGGAAATTTATATATTTAAAATAATATTATGGTTCATATGGGGAGGAAAGGGGTTGAATCCTAGCCCCAACCCATGGAAATTATGTAAACCACGTGACCTCACTCTAGATATGTGGGGGCATAACTCAAATATGTGGTGGTAGTTTTGTTTTATATATTATATATATAATATATAATATATAATATATTATGATATATTAAATTTCAAAACTAACCAACAGATGTATTAAAACCATATGCCAAATTCAACAACGAATATGCTATGAAGAGAATAAAACCCATGACCCTGCTAAATTTAGCGGTGGTTTTAACCACTAAACCAGCCAGTCCACATTTAGTGGGATTCCCGCCAATTTTAGCATTTAGTTGTCACTATGTTTGGTTAGTTACAACTATGTAACAAATTGTAATTAAATGCTTGCCACTAATTTCAGGATTTTGTTAAGAGGGGTGGCTTATTTAATGTCACACACCCCAATGCATTGTACACAATTTTAATTTATATTTTAGTCTCGTAAATCATGCCAAGAGTACAAAGGGTACAAGGCTACACCGTAAAGCATGTAGGGGATCACCTTTATGGAATTTCAAGTATTTTATATCAAAATTGCACAAATGTTTTCCAGGAACTCAACTATGCAATACATTTCTGCATTTGAGAAATGTATTTTTGAGGCATCTTGTAAATTGTGTTTTGTAAGCTCATTTTGTAATGTAATTTTGGAATTTGGAGATGATGAAGAACAATTATGCTATTTAAAGGGATTTTGAAGATGAAGTGATGTATTTCAATCACATATGTGTTTGAGTTCTTTTATTTTCTTCTGTATTATCTCATTTACAGTTCAAATTATTCATCAGTTTATGGGTTTATGTATAAGTAATACATTAACATGATATTTTGATAATAGACAAGCAATCTTCATTTATATTTCTGACTCTGGTCGAATGTTTAGTAGTTGCATATGAACTAATTGGAATATAAGGATTATTTCGGATGAATCGATATCATAGTTTGTTGATATTTAAGGATCATGTGGTATTTTCAAAACAGGAACCAAAGAGTGACCTATGTTTTTTCCTCTACAAATAAAAATATCCATAAAATTTAATTGTGGAGGTTTGCATATGTAAATTGTGGATTAAATTGTTTTTCTTCTTGTCGTTGCTACTGTTGTGCTCGATGTCATCGGTGTATATGATTCACATAAAATAATTTTTATGCATATATATATATATATATATATATATATGAATTTAAGATATAAAACACAAACATATATAACTAATATGTATTTATCAAAAACTGAAAATAGTTTTTGTTTGCAAAACAAAAGTGAAAAAATAATTGGTCTTATTAACAAATACATATGCATTGTGTTTGGTGCTCCTTATCATACATAAGACACCAAATATACATGTGTTAAATATAACGCATCGGTCCGTCATTGTTAGTCGAGCACTTATATCTATAGAGGTGTGTTGTGATATATAGTGCATTGGTTAAGGGTTAGTGTTAAACCACACAGTGCACTTGGTTATATTAAATCTAGCAAATCTCTATATTAGTTCATGCATCAGACGATTTTAACTAGTGCATTGTCTTTTCTTGACACATCATTAATGGGTGCATTCTAAAATGTGCACCAGAATGATAATTTTTAAACCATTTTTCCTGGTACAACTTTCTTAACCACCTCGGTGCGTTTCATTTAAAGTAACGTACCAATGCTCCATTTCAGCTATGTATGCATTAATATCTGTGTGTTTGTATTATAATGCACCAGTGATGGAGCATCCCATAAAATGAACTAAGATGGTTAATTATTATGTATTTTTCACGATGTGTTGTAGTACACATCATTGGTGCGCTTTATTTATTTGACACACCGTAGAGGCAATTTGTGTTTCAAAAAATTGGGGGCACATTCGTTTAATAGAATTCACCAATGTGTTTATCTCAATTTGCACACTTCCTAACATCTTAGCAATTCTTACCATAAGACACACTACGCTGAAAATTTGTGAAAATTAGGCCTGGTATCATGCTCTTTACATTACCAGTGCATTGTTTTGATCCATCTGCATCGACCGGTGAAATTGTTGTACATGAACTTTCACAGTGTGATGTGTTAATATAAATGCACCAGTGCTACCATACTATTAGAGCATTGATGTTTTGTTTAACATTGTGTTCTATTATTGACAACACCAGTTGCAAGTCATCCATCAAACCAAAACAGGGAACTGGTGTGAGGTGTTACTATTAATGCATTGGTACCACTGTGATAGTGGAGCACCAACATTTTGTACCTTGGTGCGTTGTAAATTCTAGAGAACTGGGAACAAGGCATCCAATGAGATACCATGCTATGAAAATTTGGGAAATATATGTCCCAGTGTGTTTTTGTATACAATGCCAGTGCATTGGATAACAATGGTTTCACTACTATGTTAAATTTTATAAATCATTATGTTAATGGTGTCATTACTTAAGTGAAGTTGATCGGTGCATAATGTTAATCGACACCAGTGTGATTTATTCATTGAGTGTATTTTTTTTATAAAGTATGACAGTGTTTTTGAACATTGACGTGTCGGGGTGTTATTATTTGGGTACGCCCCAGTGCAGTTGGTTAAAATTGGTGCATCGCTAAGTTAAATTTTATATATAATTGATCTATTAGTGTGTTTAATGAAGTGTAATGTGTCGGTGATGGTATAATCCCATTTTGCATCAATGTTGGGGCATTCGAAAGGATGCACCTCTTTGTTTTTTAGTAATTTATCATGGTGCACTATATTGAATGGCACCGGTGCGGAAATATATGGGCATGTCATCAGTCATGCTCACTGTGTATTTAACATCATATGCACTAGAGGTAGTTCTCACTATGTATTTAACACAATACGCATCGCTTCGAGGCGAGACAAACCATTAAAGCGCACCACATGAAATTGAAAAAAATGTGAAATTTCAAGCTAAATTGTAATTTTGATTGGATGAAAATGAAAATAGAACGGTAATAAATAATTTACCTGCTCTCTTCTATCTCAATGAGGCATGGTTTCACCATTGAGAGGAAATAAAAATTCGTGGTAGTTTCCAAAATTTGGAAATGTGTGGAATCCACCAATGGAGCTATCCTAGTCAGTGTAGAGCACCATAAATAAGGCATATTAGGAAGAAAGGTGAACACTGGTGCTTTCCTGAGAGTTTGGAAGCACGAGATGCATTGTAACAATGAAAATTGGTTTTGTAATTTTTTTTATTTACCCTTCCATGGTGTGCCTTTAGAAATTTAGGGGCACCTAGGTGTATTTTTCAATGACACCGGTGCGATTTATTCGTTGAATGTAATTTTATTATAAACCATGGTGGTGCTACTGGAACATGGATGTGTCAGTGTTGTATTGTTCATGAACCTACTGATGCATATTTTTCAACAAGACTGGTGTGATTTGTTCGGTTCATGTAATTTTATTATAAATTATGGCAGTGCTACTAGAAAATGGACACTTTGGTGTTGTATTGTTCATGAACTGACTGAGGCATATTACCTTAAACACACACTAAGAATAAAAACTTCACAAAAATATACAATCATCTACCTCCGCTATGAACAGTGATGATGCGTTTGAAAATTCAAGCATCGGTGCAGTATGTTTTAGGTGCACATTGCTACATATGTACCATAAAGGTGCACCAAAAAAAAAAAAAACGCAAAATCCTTTGGGTGCCCGCCTTCGCTAACAACCTCCACTATAAATAGCTAAGGGAAGAATTGTTTGGGGAGGTTTCACAAAAAACTCCGCAAGAAGGTGTTGTCCTTGTAGTTCTCATGCCAATAGATAACTTGTTGACAGTAGGGTCTTAGTAGCATGAAGGCATCTAAGTACATGATGAGTTTTTTATTAGAAATTGTTTTCTTTTAGAAAATTTCATTTATTTCTTTCAAATAGATTTTTTTTTTTTCTTTTGGAGCTATAAGATCCCCTATACACTAACCCCTATGCAAAGTAGGACCTACCAACCAGCAAAATAAGGATGATAAAGAGCTTGTGGAGCAAAGGAGAAAATGATAGTCCAAGAGATCTCTCAAATCCCGACAACCATTGGAACCATATCTGCATCTCAAGTGGAACAGGTCCTGACCGCAATCAAAAACATAATTGCATCTTAGGGAGTAAGATAAGAGCAAAGGATCTATGAGCAACATCAAGTAGAAACCTTCTCTGATAATCCTTTCCAAATTTCTGAGAAGACTAAAGAGTCATGGGAAACAATAAATGGATAGAGGATATGGGAGCCTCAAATCAAGGAATTTCCTTCATGCATATCATCATATCCCTTATGCATTCAAGAAAAATCAACCAAGATATATGTATGTCATGATGAAGGAGTACATGGAGATAATTTCTAATGAACAAGAGAATTGAGATAAATATCCCATCAAAACTTGGTTCCAAACAGGCATGAGGTCCAAAATACCACTCCATTATCCAACATTTAATGCCACCATATCAATCAATGTAGTTAGTTTATCATGTTCTGGTATCTATCCATGTATACCTTTAAAACTTGAATATGAGTATGTTTGTAATATTGTTGTGCACATGGCTTCATTGGAAGTTCTCCTACACTTGAGGGAAGGGATTCTTTTCTAAATAGAGTAGGATTGTAGCATCCCCAGCCACCCACAGGCCGGGGGACGCTACCTACAAGCCCACCCTCATAATTATTTCTCATGTTGATACCTTCTTTATATATTAAATATGCATAAGATAACATATTTAATGACATGCATAGCAATATCTAGCAAGCATGCATAATCTAAAGATTATATTAAACGATAATCAAATATACACAATGGAAATACATTCATATACATGTAAATGATAATTAAATTAAACAACGGAATACATTCATACACAGATAATAATATCATGAGAGAGAGCACTTATCTTTATGAAAGATGTCACTGATTGGCTACAGACCAAGGATATTCCACCCAACCATAGACACCACTGCTCCAAATCTCAACAACAGTGGCACCCCCGAGCCAGGGCTATGAATCCACAAGGACGGTTCCAGAGTGTAATTGGGTTGCCAAACCAGTCATCTCTCAAGCTCTCACAGGTTTCCCGACACCCACAATGATCCAAGTACCCATCTCTCTTCTACCTAGCCTTTACCGCCCCAAGAGACCGAACCTCCACCCTTCTCTGCCACGCAATCCCTTAGGCAGTCCTTATCCTTTATTTTCAGGGCCTCCAACATAGCTGGTCTAGAATCTCAATGTTGGGACTCTCAGGACTCGCAGTTGTAAGAAAAACAGGGCACATGCCAATGCATTTCAGACATGAAGGTCCTAGGTCACGGCTGGATCATACCAGCGACCACTACAACCAACTATCTCATGGGTAATTCTTGAGCAGCTCTATTTCCTTTGCCAATCCAAGATGAAGGTGAGGATGGGTCAATGAATGGGTAAGGGGTTGTGTGCATTTGAGTGTGTGCATGGAAGTGCATGCATGGGAGTGCGTGCATGGGAGTGCGTGAGGGAAAAATGAGTGAGTAAACAAGAAACCAGTGAACAATTCATCATTTGAACCCCCCCATCAGACCAGAGGTGGGTTTAAGTAATCTCGTAGTAAAACAATAACCTCTTTCCCTTCCCCAAGAAGCTCATGTAACGGATCCCCTCCCTTAGACAAAAAGGGTAATTAAAAAAATAGGAATAAGCACTTAGTCCCTCAAGCTCCCTCTCCTGTGGAATAATAGACCCCTATAACTCTAGTCCTTGTCTGTCTAGTAGCCAACGATATGTTTATCATTAATAGTGATCAAAACATTACATTTTTGGGGCATACTAGCCCTTTAATAATTTTTTGGGCACCCAGGCCTCTCAGCATTGTAACAATGCATTATTTAAAATGGGGGTTCGAAACCTGGGTTGTTACATCCCTTCCCCCTTATTTTGGCACTATCCTCAATGCATATAAAAAATAGAGATCAAAATCTCAAATTTATTCAAAAAGTTGTTGGTACTCTACCCGCATGGAATCTTCATGCTCCCAGGTAGAATCCTTAGGACCGTAGCAGGTCCACTAAACTTTTACCAGTTCTATAACTCAACTCCGGAGCATTTTGACTTTTCTGTCCAATACCCGCACTGGCTAAACCTGAAAGTTTCCCTCTGTCTCTACCTGAATCAGATGCCAATCAATAACATGGTTAGGATCATGTACATATTTATTTAGTAAAGATACATGAAATACATTATGCACATTCATGGAAGCAGGCAATGCAATCATGTATGCAACTGGCCCTATTCTATCCAATATTTCAAATGGACCACAGAATCTGGCTGCCATCTTTGTACAACTACCCAATTTCAAAGATCTTTTCTTGGGATTCACTTTCAAAATTACATGCTCCCCTATTTTAAATTCTCTAGCTATCATGTTCTTGTCTGCATAAACTTTTTATCTATCCTGAGATGCCTTTAAATTCTGCTTAATCTTGACCACCTGGTCTTCCATGTCCTTGAGAAACTCTGGCACAAGTACCACTCTATCTGTTGGGTTGTCCCAGATCACTGGAGTATTGCATTTCCTACCATGAAAGGCAAATGGGCTCATTCTCAATGAAGCTTGATAGCCATTATTATATGAAAAATCAACCAAGTGTAAGTAATCTTCCCACTTAGATGGCTTATCCATCACATACATTCTCAGCATGTCTTCAATTATTCGATTGACTCTCTCTGTTTGCCCATCTCTTTGGGGATGATATTTTGTGCTAAAGTTTAGATTTGTGCCAAATCCTTTAAACAATCCCCTCCAGAAATTGGAGGTAAATTTTGTATCTCTGTCCGAGACGATTTTTCTAGGTATCCCATGCAACCTCGCAATTTCCTTCATGAAAAATTCTACAATATTAGTTGTTGTATGCGTTGTCTTCACAGGCACAAAATGAGAAGCCTTTGTTAATTTTTCAACCACCACCATGATTGAATCATGTTGCTTATTCATTCTGGGTAATCCTGTGATGAAATCCATGGTGATCACTTCCCATTGCTTCTCTGGAATTGGCAATGGCTGCAGCAAACCCGCAAGGTGCCTATGTTCATCCTTTACCTTCTGACATTCCATACATTGAGTGATGTAATCAACAACATCCTTCTTCATTCTCAGACAAAAGAAATGGCTTCTTATTGTTGTAATTGTCTACTGGTAACCGAGATGTCCAGCATAAGGAACATCATGCATTTCCTTTAGTACCAAATTCCTCAGTTCTCTGAAACTAGGAACATAGATTCTATTCTTATGCATGAGTAATCCATCTTCCTTTATCTCATACTCCTTTATTTGCTATTGTACATTTCCTTGTTGTAGGTTTTCCTTTACCTGTAGGTAATGCTGATCTATAACAAGACCATCTAAAATTCTACTCTTTAAGTCTGAATGATGCATACTGACAGCAATAGCATGCATGAGATGCACTCTCCTACTAAGTGCATCGGAAACTTTATTATCCTTTCCCTTGATATGCTTGATGTCGAAGTCATATTCCCTTAAAAATTCCAACCATCTTGTTTGCCTGGTATTCAAGGTCGACTATTCAAAAGGATACTTCAGACCAATGTGGTCTATCCTTAATTCGAATTTCTTCCCCATGAGATAATGCCTCCACATCCTCAAGGCGTGAACAATGGCAGCAAGTTCCAAGTCATGTGTGGCATAGTTCCTATCATGTTCCTTAAGCTTTCTAGACTCATATCCAATGAAATGTCCAATTTGCGTGAGGACTCCCCCAAGTCCTTCCTTACAAGCGTCTGTACATACCAAAAAACTTTCATTTGGGTCAGCAATATTTAACACAGACACACTAGTAAGTAATTCCTTCAATAGGTTAAAATTATTTTCACACTTGAGTGTCCATTCAAATTTAGTTCCCTTCTTTTGCAAAGAAGTGATGGGATTAGCAATCTTAGAGAACCCTACTATGAACCTTCCGTAGTAGCCAACTAATCCCATAAAAGATCTGACGTCTAACACATTTATGGGTGTTGGCCACCCTCTAATGGCTTTGATATTCTCTGGATCTATTGCTATGCCCTGCTCTAAAATAATGTGTCCCAAGTAATGGATCTTCTTTTGATAAAAATAACACTTACTCAAATTGTCATACAACCGGTGTTCTCTCAGTACTTGCAATACCAATATTAAGTGATGTTCATGCTCCTCTTCAGACTTAGAATAGATAAGTATGTCATCCAAGAATACTATGACAAACTTGTCCAAATAATTTATGAATATGTCATTCATTAAGCACATGAAGACAGTTGGTGCATTGGTTAATCCAAATGGCACCACTACTAATTCATAATGCCCATACCTGGTCCTAAAGGTTGTCCTATAAATGTCTTCTTCCTTGATTCCTACCTAATGGTATCCTGCCCTCAGGTCAATCTTTGAAAATATCTTTGCTCCTCTTAGCTGATCAAAGAGGTCATCAATTCGGGGTAGAGGATACTTGTTCTTTATAGTGTACTTGTTTAGTTGTCGGAAGTCAATACATGGCCTCAAGGTTCCATCCTTCTTTTTGACAAAAATTACTAGTGCTCCCCAAGGTGAAACACTTGGATGTATGTACCCTTTCTTCAACAATTCCTCCAACTGCATTTGTAATTCTTTTAACTCTGGTGTGCTCATTCTGTAATGTTTTTTTGACACCAGGGCAGCTCCTGGCACTAAATCAATTAAGAAAGCTATCTCCCTTCTTGGTGGAAATCCAGGTATTTCTTGGAATACATCCTCAAATTACTGTAGTACCGAGAAATCTTCAAGGCTTGGCCCCTTCATATTATCTGGATATTCCACATGAGTTGCATACAGTTGACATCCTTTTCTAAAACATCTTTTCAGCTGTAAGGACGAAATCTCCCTTATAGAGATGGGTCTTGGAACTCCTTTCACAATGCTCTGTTTTCCATTTCCATCAAGACATGTAAATGTCTTGTTATGACAATCTAGGATAGCATGATGTTTTTCCAACCAATCCATCCCAATCAAAACATCATAAGACCCCAAGGGTATGATATTTAGATCAGTACTAGTATTCACACCATTAAGACTTATGGAACAGCTTCTGACCATATCACGGATTCTTCTTTTGGTTCCAGTGGCTAACTGAACCAAATATTGTTTTCCAAGTTTACTTTTATCCAAATGTAATCTATCCACTATCTTAGGATCAATGTAACAATGAATTGCTCCTGAATCAATCAAAATAACAACAGACTGATTTATGATCTTACCTTCCACCTCGATCATATTGGACCAGTACTCTATTTGGCGATCATTTAAAGATGCATATATTCTTCCCATGTCTCCGATTGTTGTAGCCTCCTGGATGTTGTGCACCATCTTCACTTTGTCCTTTCTGTGTGGGCAATCCTTGTATAGGTGATCTTCCTTGCATCCCCAGCATTGGATTGGTGTTCTTCCCCTTTTTCCCAAGGAATATTCCTTCTCGAAATCTCCCTTAGCATACTGATCTTGTTGATTTCTATTAGGCTCATTCCTATTGAAGGGAGGTTTGAATCCTTTCCTCCTCTAATCGGATTTCACAGTCTTCTTGTCCTTCCAATATTTTTGTAGGGATTATCTTCCCTGGCCTTTCTCATACAGGTATATTAGGCTTCCTAATGGCCTCAATCAAGGTCTGGGGCTCATCATACTTGATCTTTTCCTTATAAAAGGCTGGCAATCCACTTAGAAATATTTTTGTTTTCACTTTATCATCACCAATGAACCTGGCATACTTTAAAAATACCAAGAAATTCTTCTCATACTCGGACATAGTCATGCTTCCCAACACGAGTTCAAAGAAATCTTTCATTTTCTTGTCATAGAAATGCTCTGAGAGGTACTCCTTCTGGAAATACTTCTTGAACTGCTTCCAAGTGATCCTACTTTCATTAACATGCTCCAATTGCTTCAGTTGGTCCCGCCATATTGCAGCTTTTCTGTGTAAGTGGTAGGTGGAAATCCTGGCTTCCAGGTTTGATGAATAGTTATGCAACTAGAAATATCTCCTAAGACCAAGAAATCATGCTTTGGCATCATCTTTCCTTTCTCTTTCACCCTCAAAGGAAGGTGGCTTGAGCTTCCTCAGTTCTCCTTTCAAACAATCTACCTCTTGTTTCCTTCTCTGGTGTCTGACAGGAGACACCTCTGGACTACTTATGGGATCATCCGTTGCATAAAAATTTCTTTTTGAGTAAGGAGGTGAGTGGTGTCCATGAGATCTTCTAGCACTTCTGGAATAATCAGCTCTTCCATGATCATTTCTCATGTCATAACACCTGCCTTCTTCCTCTTGTCTTGAGTTTGATCCATTCTTCATTTTCCTCTGCAACTGGTTCAAGCTCTGCAACACTCGAGAATTTATCTGAATTTTCTCTCTCATCAGTATCCCGTTGTCTTATTTGTAGCTCTGCACTTCCATATTCAGACTTCTTACCATTTCTATTAACGTTTTATGTCCTTATTTTCCCTTGTGTCCATTGAACTCTGTCTCTGCATTACCAACTCTGGTATTCTGGACTTCGGCCTCCTTATCATGACTGGAGGCTCCTCGGCTTCTTCCATTTCCTCAATACGCATCATGAGCTGATGTGCTTAATTCTCTTAATTATGAAAAATGTGCAAGCGACCATTTTGTTAGAATTATGCGTATGATAGACAAAATTTCCAAACCATGCTACAGGTCTCTTTCTTGTTCTTTTTTGTTCATGGAGATCATATCCCCATTCTCCAAAAATAACAGTGTCATGTTATCCCTGTGCTGACACAGAATTCCATCCTACGTAGGTGCTTCCTTCAAACCACCTTCCCAGGTGACCACAACTAGAAACCGTGGCTAAATCCTTCCTTAGCATTTTTCTGTCTCAAAGACAACCAATTACGCCCTTAGCCCTCCTTTCCTCATCTCTCAAACTGCATATGACCAAGGCCATGACCATGCGCTTAGCTGAAAAAGTGTTTATCTGGAGCTTCGGGACTTCGGAACCTTCAAACAATACCAGATCAATGGTCCTCATCCTCCTTCATGATCAACAATCAAGATCCACTTCAGGACTCTACACTTTGGGAGTCTCAACTTTCCTTGCTTGCCTACTCCCGAAACACTTTTACCTAGAATTCATGATCTGCCAACACGTGTCTTCCCACAAATCGGTGGCTATGGATTGCTTCAGCTCTTCAGGCTTTGAAAGTTTCAAACTTCCCTCCTGCACTTTCTCTCGGAGTGTTTTCACCCGAAGTCGATGATCCTTCAACATGTGTCTTCTAGAATCAACGGTCGATATGCACTTCGGCCTTCGGGCCTTCGAGAGTTTTCGATCCAACACAACCTGTCACATATTTTCCCCTCCGGAGTGCCCCAGTCTACGAACTGCACGATCTGTCGCCATGTGGCAGACACGTGGCCCAATTAGGCAGGTGACATGTGTCACGTTCTAATCAACTTTTCAATACTCCAAAAGCTCAAAACTTACTAACATGTGGCACACATCCCATGTGTCCATGTCATCCCAGGCAACGTTTGCAAGCCATGTCACTTTAGAATTCTAGGGTCCACATAACCTCTAGGTGACATCATCGTGCCCAACCACTTCAGCTCTTCGGGCTTCAGGACTTTGGTAGTTTTCTTATTAGCACACTTCCAATTCTCCTAAACTCCGACTTATCAAACTGGCCAATCCATCACCATGTAACCTCTTGGAGTAGATGACCAAGATTCATTTCGGGTCTTCACCTAGAGTTCACAGATCTTCTCTATGTGTCCTCCTCAATCTGACGGTTATATTTTTACTTCGGGGCTCCGGACTTCAGAGATCTCAAACTTCAACCCTTTTCCTTTAAAAAAAGTTCTTTGTCCGAAGTTCATGATCTTCTGATTTGTGTCTCCAACGAATCAATGGCTATGATTCATTTTGGGTCTTCGGGTTTTGGAAGTCTCAAACTTCAAACCCCCTCCTCGCTCACTTTTTCCCAGAGCGTTTTATCCAGAGCGCACGATTGGTGGACACGTGTGCTCCTATAGATCGACGGTTCCTAGGCTACTTTGTCTCTTCGAAGGTTCATCACTCAAGTGCTAACATGTCACATCATTGCATGCCTCTTCAATTTGCGGGGGCACGCATTGACGGTTTGGAGTAACCCTCTTTTCACCCCGCAATGCTCCTGACGTTGACACGTAATCGCTTGGTGAAACCATGGTTTGGATTATAGGACCACTTTGAGAAATTATCTCCCGTGCAACTCGGTTCCCCACAATGCCTGATGGCCATTGATCTCTCTCTCCAATGGGATCTGATGGTTGCAACCTTATCCATTTCTTTCTTTTCATCGGACAACCCTTGTTCACCTGTCCTCCGATCCAATGATCCCAAATCTCTCTTGATCCTACAGTGGAAATTGTTCTCGAATTCAAAAGGACGGTCACGATACTTCAAACCCTTACAGAGGATCTATGATGTTCTGTCTCCTGCGTAGCTTCTGCAATGCCATTCCTCCTGAGCTTTTCAATTTCACGGTCAGATTTCAATCTTGACCATGAGACTCTAACCAACATACCCAACCCATACCAACCCGGTGCTTCAATCAGAAGCTCTGATACCAATCTGTAACATCCCCAACCACCCACGGATCGGGGCACGCTACCTGCAAGCCCACCCTCGAACTTCTTTCTCATGCTGATACCTTATTTATATATTAAGGATGCATAAGATAACATATTTAACGACATGCATAGCAATATCCAGCAAGCATGCATAATCTAAAGATTATATTAAATGATAATCAAATATACACAGTGGATATACATTCATATACATGTAAATGATAATTAAATTACAAAGCGGAATACATTCATACACAAATAATAATATCACGACAGAGAGCACTTATCTTTATGAAAGATGTCACCGA
>ML787190.1:129892-176382 GCA_009831015.1 Picea engelmannii
GCATACTGGCCCTTTAATAATTGTTTGGGCACCCAGGCCTCTCAGCATTGTAACAATACATTATTTAAAATGGGGGTTCGAAACCTGGGGTGTTACAAGGATAGTGTAGAAGAATAAATGAATAAATAAAAGAGTAAAGAGAAAAATAAGTCCAGTTGTGAAAATATGTTTACTGGTGCAACTAGACATGAGTTTTGCTTGAAAGCCAGGCAACTAGCCGGCAAAACTCTCAATAAAGTAATGTAATTTCATGTTGGTTCAATATTGTATTTTGGTTCTTTAAATAAAAAAAATTTTACTCGTGTCAGATGCTGTGGGATTCCTTAAGGCCCACCTTTTAACAAATCTCATCCCATCGACTCCAGCACATCATATGGGATCGAGATTAAAGATGTTTATAAGTACCTCGAGGAATGCATGCCTTAATGGTAGGTTCACTCGCTACCATCAAGGGAATACATTAATGTTCCTTGACTTATGGATTCTATAGGTGCTAGACTTCAACACATTAATTCAAACCAACTAGAATGTACATTTATACATTGATACCCATTGACATTAATGGTGGGTCATCTTGCATTGGTTAACGATTTACATTATTGATCGGTAATCCAATGATTTATTTATATGTTTGACTCCAAGTAAATTTATTCACACAGATCGAATTGTACAATAGGGGATAAGGATGAAGACTATATGGCTTTACAATCCTAACAAACAACTTGCAAAAATTCATTTTCTTATTCTAAAGTTTCTTCAACAATTTCTTCCAGCACCAGTGTTCAACATCATATTTCTTCAAAAACATCCTCAAGATCCATATTTTGGCAGTTTCATTAGCCACATCCAGTCCATAACCAATATCTTTAGTAGTTACAGGATCTTTATATCTGTTACAGATTGTTTTGTAACAAACCAGTTGAAGTTTGTTTTATAATGTGGAGCTTGTTAGATTTAAAATAAGAGTCTAGGGCTGCCCAAGAAACTTTGGTCTCTTCTCTCCATCACTCCATGGATCTACATTAGCACCATCAATAATTTTGTGTCATTTAATGTGCAACAATCAGTCTCAAATCCACAGTTGGCAATTCAAGGTTCAACAACAAGCAGTCAGTGATCTCATTAGCTCAACATAATGCAAAACCAGTCTCAGGTTTCCTTTCTTCCCTTCATTCCAGCATGCACCATGAGGTAAAACTTGAGGTAATAAGGAAACTTTTGATTTTTATGGTTTATTAAAATCATGGGAAACTTAATTATATATTTTCCTATGAGCTCATTTGCATCCTATTCCATATGTCCCATGATCCAACTTAATAAATCTATACTCTACCCATATCCCACTTAACCATCCTATAACCTACCCATATCCCATATCTATACACACTACCCTTATAAATTTCCCTCATTACATATGATCTCTTAACTATTGTGTTTAGTGATTACTCTACCACCCACAATTGTCTCTCTATTCATGCATGGTCATTACGTTTAGATGACCAATCCTTATACTCATTATCCATTTCCTTCAAACCCACTTATTTCAAACCACTACCATGATTCAAAATATGCTCTAATTCATTCATACTTTGTCTCCCAAATTCTCAAAATATTTATCCCCCATTGGAAGTGAAAATTGTTCCAAGAAGAGTACCCATACATACTCTCCTACCCTCAGATTTGTGATGGCATGGGGAATGTGACCAAGGTTTTTGCAAGTCATAAGAAATGTTGGCCAGGCCACAGGACTACCTTAATCAAGGTAAATGTGGTTCAAAAATAAGCAAGTGGAGCATGGGGTTTGGGGTCAATTCGTGTTCGAAAGAATAGGGCCTATATTAGAAGAAGTAGGTACCTAGATCCTGGATCACAGAGAAGTGGAAAAATTTGTTGTTTGTGTTACAAAAATTTATTACCTATGAGGGACGGTATGTCATAAACTTCCTCTATCACATATGCCTTCTCCTTCATTTTAAATCAATTATCATTTAAATTTCTCCATTTTATTTGTGCCAAATTTTGAGAAGAATGGAAAAATGTACACAGTAAAACCCTAGGAACTCTAACCATATCCTATATCACCATGGTTTGATAAAAAAATATTCTGGAAGAGTTACATAAGAGAGGTGATAACTAGGATGCATTTTTTTATATGTAATGGGTTTGTTGATAGAAGTATTGTATATGATGAAATAGCCTGAGAAGTACATATTGTTCCTGAGCACGATGACAAAAATGACAGTAAAAACCCTAGTCTAGAAGAGGTCAAAGCCTTTACATGGACTCATGGGGAAAGGGACGTGGGAAACCTATTTCTATTTACAGGATATTCTAATGGGGACTATTATGTGTGGCACACAATATTGGAAAAGGGAGCTGGGACAAGAATATTAACCCTCAACGTCATCTCCAAACTGTATATGTGGAAAACCAATCCAAGGGAGTCCATTCACCCTAGCTACCTATGGAAGAAAGAAGGAAAAACATGTCAATATTGAAAAATTTTGCATGAATTCCAACTTTGTTATCCTGTTGTTTGGATTATTTTTTGTTTGTTATTTACTCTTAGCAGCCTAAAAATAGGTGACCCTATATCCAAATTGAATCCTCCTCTCGTAAATTTAAAAGTTTCCACGAATAGAGGTTTAAGTTGCTGCCCTTATGTGACACATGGTTTTTTACTGGTTGTTGTTTCCAATCTTCTCCACACAAGAAATGATCCCAATTAGCATAATCTTGAGCTTAGTGTTGTTTCCTAAATTATCATAGCTAATATGTTATTTCTCTCTCTCTCATTTTCCGATTCCTGCATGCTAAGTTGCTAATTGTAGCATTGTTTCCAATTGATATAATTTTATTTGATGGATCCACCATAAATTTCTCTATAATGCACTTGCAAACTTTCTATGAAATATCACATAGTGTTGATTTTCCATACATTAAATGCTTGGAAGGCTAAACAACTAGATTTCGTAACCGTTGTTTATCAATTTCACATAGTAAATTTCCAAATCTTGACTCTTGTAGGTGTCATTTTTCTCAAATATTTTAAGACCTTGTTGTCTATAACAATCCCCAGTGATGAACTAGCTATAATAAACATATTAGAGTCTAGAGTGCTAGAATGTATGATATTATAGTGATCCTCCTCAAACAAAAGCATATCATTGAACTATGTTAATTGTGGAATTATTTCTGGAATTATAACACCTAATCTTTTGTTGTCACCATTCACAAGTTTTTTCTCTCTGACATGCACATGAGGGTTGAAAAGTTGAGAAATTCAAGATGTTGGACATGTCTATAAAGAATTAAAATGCATTTTTAAAAAAAAAGGGACCTCAACTACAAAGGGTGTTAGGGACCTAACCCCTCATGTTGGTAGAATAATATATTTCCATGTAATAAAGGCCAATATCAATAAGGCCTAGCAATAAGGAAGAATAAGTCAAATGTAATAAGACCTAATAGAAGCTTTCACTTCTAGAAGGATCTTCCTCTGGAATTTTCTTTTGGATTGACATATTTAGTATAAATAAGAGTAGAGGGTTTTAGAAGTTTTGTCTTGGATATTATTGTAATAGAGCTCTGCTCTGTTGGAGGTTTCCCCCTCGAAGATGCAAGTGACCATTGCTCTCAATAATCAAAGTTCTCTTTCTTGTGTTATTCTGGTATTATTCTGGTATTTTTCTAGTTATATCATTGTTTCTCTGCCATTTCTAGCTAATTATTTATGTTCTGCATACTATTTTATATCTGGAATACTACAAGTGGTTTCAGAGCACCTTCCTCGGCAGAAAATTGTGGGTTAAATTTTATTTCAAGGTAGAAACGTATTCTGACATCTTATAGTTATAGAGATTTTTCATTACGTGCATAAACCCGCAGTCGGGGATTCATACATGCAAGAAATACAAGTGGTACTTAAGCGCACATCTGTTAGCCACCCTTGTAACCCCTGTTGGTACCCCTTCGAGTGGTAGTGTATCAGACAACACCTGTATACGGATCGGCCTAGATCTCCTGAAGCCCTCCATAGATAAATTGATTGGCCACCTAAATGCTATAGTTCCACCAAGAGCAGCACTTGGGAAGATATTCTATAGTACCTGGGTAGTTGGGTAGTATGGCTAAGGGCATGGTCCAGCCTCCGTAGTTGGTTCCCTGAGATATTGGGTCAAGTAAAATTGTTGGACCCCACACATATATCAGAGAACTATAGCACGGGGAAAACCATTGTCTGTAGAACCCTCAAATACCCTAACCATTGGGATGGAAACAAAAAAAAGAACAGACAAGATCTATTTTCATGTAATTGTGTCTCCTGCATTCAGGTTGCGAAATTACTACACATTTCTTCCTCTTAAGAATTTAGGCATTTCGTCACTGCAGTATTTCTTCAGATCGAAGTATAACTCCGCAGGAGTAAAAAAAAAATTATGGATCCTGTTGGCACCATTATTTGAGACCTATCCCATTGGATTCATCTCTTCGCCCTTATCACAGTCATACCTAGCATTTTTCAACAATTTTTTTTTTCTCATGGACTTGACTCCCTTCCAACACCCTTATTTGGTCCTTACCCCATTGGATTCCCCTCGTCACCCTATAGAGGGTGATCATTGTGATACACCTCACCCATAACCCATTTTTTATGTGGTCCCACCCGTCCCTTGTCATTTTCCCTCTCCATCATGGCCCACACTCGTAGCCAAGAATTGGAAGCTTGCTTCAATTCCTTGTGGTCTAATTTCACAGAAACCAAACAAGAAGTGAGACATCTTGGTGCCAATGTTGCCACCATCAATAAAAACATGCATTCCTTCATAGACACTAAAATGGAGGACATCAAACAAGACCTCGCTACCCAACTTGAATCCTTTAATACCCAGCTTTCCTCCTTCACTATGATGATTTGCACCAAGCTACATATTCATGTAGATCTTCCCTCCTCTGACACACCTTTTCAAACCAAAGGTGAAACTTCCTCTCATTCCCAAAGTGTTCATCCCCATCACTTTCAGCGTGACCTACGCCTTCCGCATGTGTATGTGACCAAATTTGATGGATATAATCCCACTAGATGGGTAACTCAAATGGAACATTATTTCTCTTTGTATGGCATTACAAATGAGTTGGCCAAACTCTGGTATGGTGTTCTCCATCTAGATCAAGAACATTGGCAATGATGGAAATGGAGAAAAAAATCCCGCCAAGGGTATGTGGCTTGGACACAATTTGTGGAAGAGCTTTATGAATGCTTTGACACTAACACCAACCATTTAGGTTGTTTGACAAAGTTGAAACAATATGGCACAATGGAAGACTTTATATCCTCTTTTGAGTGATTGGATTTCCATACAGAGGGCATGCCTACTGCTTTTTTCTGCGAATGCTTTATTAGTGGCCTCAAGGATGAGATGTGTTCCCATGTCCTCATATCTCGACCTCATAGTTGGGTGGAAGATACTAAAATATCTAAGGAAGCACAACAAGTTGTCTCTTCTCAAACCCAAAAACCCTCCTTTCTTCCTCGCACTAAACCAGTCACTCCCACTCCTCCTTCTACTCCACTCAAGATCCAAAAATTGACCAGGGAAGAAATGGTTGAACACCAACTCAAAGGCCTTTGTTATAATTTTGATGAAAAATATTTTCCCAAGCACAAGTGTAAGGAACAAAAGATTTTTATGGCCATCTTGGAGGATGTTTCGGAAGACAATGTTGAGGCTCCCCTTGTGGTCGAGTCACCTAAACCCACTGACATAACCCCTCCATCCAACCCTCCTGAAGTAGAACCAGTCATTTCCATGAATGCTCTCACTAGATTATATGCTCCCCAAACCCTCAAGCTGATTGGTTATATTAAGCATCAAAAGGTCATCATTCTTGTTGATAGTGGCAGCACCCATATTTTTATTCATCATTGCATTTCCCAAGAAATTGATTGTTATATCTGTGTCATAAATAATTTTCAAGTCATGATTGCCAATGGTGGGTCCATGAAATGTGGAGGGAATTGTGAAAATGTGTGTCTCCAAATTGGCCAGTACCACATAAAATATCATATGTTTTCTATCGACATGGGCGGTTGTGAAATTGTGTTGGGTGTAGAATGGATAAGGACTTTGGGTCCCATTCTCATGGATTTTAAGGAATTAACCATGAAATTCCACCAAGAAGGCCAACAATATAAGTTCCAAGACATTGCCTTCGGTTTCCCAGAGATCATCAGTTCCCATTGCATGGAAAATCTCCTAAAAAAAGGTCATTTTGGCATTATTTCACAACTCCATGCCATTCAATCCATTGAGACACCCTCTGTGTTGCAGGACCTCCAATCCATCCTCTCCAAACATCAATTTGTTTTTTCCACTCCCCAAGGACTCCCTCCTTCCCATGGTGTTCATGATCATTACATTTTCCTTGTCCCCGACAGCCTTCCTCCTAATATCCGTCCCTATCGTCATCCCTTTTCCCAAAAAAATGAAATTGAGAAAATTGTTCAGGAATTGCTCAACGCATGGGTTATCTATCCTAGTACGATCCCCTACTCTTCTTCTATGGTCATGGTCCTTAAGAAATAATTTTCTTGGCGCATGTGTCCTGACTTCTGCCCCGTCAACAAACTCACCATTAAAGACAAATTTCTCATTCATGTCATTGATGACCTTCTGGATGAATTGAGTGATGCCTAGTTCTTTACTAAAATCGATATTCGTTCTGGCTACCACCATATATTTATGAAAGAGGAAGACATTCCTAAGACTGCATTTCGAACTCATGAGGGCCACTATGAATTTTTGGTCATGCCCTTTGGCTTGTGTAATGCTCCCTCCACTTTACAAAGCCTCATGAATCATGTCTTCCATCCTTTTTTCTGTCATTTGGTCTAAGTTTTCTTTGATGATATCTTCATCTATAGTAAAACCTAGATATCCCATCTTGCTCATGTGGATCAAGTTCTCCATCTACTCTCTCAACACAAAATTTTCCTAAAACAATCTAAATGTGCTTTTGGCTCCTCGGAAGTCGAGTACTTGGGTCATCTTGTGGGCAAGGCTGATGTTAGGGTGGATCCTAAAAAGATTGAAGCTATGTAGGATTGGTTTCACCCAAAGAATCTCAAAAGATTTCATGGATTTATGGGTTTAACATGCTATTATCGCAAGTTTGTTAATAATTATGGAAAGATTGTGGCACCTCTCACTGCTCTCCTTAAAAATAATTCTTTCACTTGGAATCCTGCAGCTACTCAGGACTTTCAAACATTTAAGGCGGCCATGTGCACCACTCTAGTCCTAACCCTTCCTGATTTAAAAAATACCTTTGTGTTGCAATGTGATTCTTTGGCCTTTACCAGCAAACAACTGTCAGAGCAAAATTTGGGAAAATCAATTTATGAAAAGGAAATGTTGTCTATTATACATGTAGTGGATCTTTGGTGCCCTTATCCATTGGGGCAATGCTTCCAAATTAAGATAGATCATCAAATCCTCAAGTATTTTCTGGAACAATGCCTTTCCTCCCCATAGCAACAAAAATGGGTGACTAAGATCTTTGGATATGATTATGAGATCATTTACAAGAAAGGAAAAGACAATGTTGTTGTTGATGCACTTTCCAGAAAATATGAAGAAGAAGGGTCCATTTTTTCCCTCTCATTAATTGTACCAGATTGGCTCCAAGTTGTTCGCCAAGAATGGCTACACAATCCCAAAATTTTACATATTATCCAACAATTGCAGGCCAATTCTCTAGTTTCCCCAAGGTAGTCTTGGCACAATGATGAGCTTCTCTACAAATTCCATTTGTATTTAAGTAAACAGTCAAAACTTAAATCCACGATACTTTTTAAGCTTCATGCTACACCCACCATTAAGCACTTGGGGTTTACCAAAACCTATGACCGGGTCAAACGTTCCTTTTTCTAGGATGGTATGAAACAGGACGTTCGCAATTTTGTGGAAGAATTTGATGTTTTTCAATGGAACAAGGGAGAAATAGTCAAATCTCCTGGCACATTATAACCTCTTATGATTCCACCTGCTATTTGGAAGGATATCTCTATGGATTTTATTGTGGGATTACCTAAATTGAGCAATAAATCAGCTATCATGGTGGTAGTTGATCTCTTTTCCAAGTATGTTCATTTCTATGCTCTTCAACTCTCATTTACAGCCTCCATTATTGCTCAACTTTTCATGGATCAGGTCTTCAAGCTTCATGGAATGCCTCATTCTATTGTTTTTGATCGAGATCCCACTTTCACCAGCAATTTTTGGCAAGAACTATTCAAGCTACAAGGAACCCAATTACATCTCAACAGAACTTATCATCCCCAGATTGATGGTCAAACTGAAGTTGTCAACAAGTGTTTGGAAACATATTTGAGGTGTTTTGCATCAAAATGCCAAAATCAATGGGCTCAATGGTTACCACTAGTCGAATGGTGGTACAACACTTCTTACCATATAGCTACCCAGATGACTCCTTTTGAAGCAATATATGGAAAAAATCCACCTTCAGTTCTCTCATACATGTCAGGTGTCTCAAAGGTCCAGGCGGTTGACCAAACACTTACAATTCGAGAGGCTATTCTTTGTACCCTCAAAGAGAATTTGTTCATGGCCCAGAATCGCATGAAGAAACAGGGAGATCAAGGTCACTCTGAACATCAATTTGCAGAAGGAGATCATGTGTTTCTTCGACTGCAACCTTACAAGAAAAATTCCCTCAAGACTAACCATTTTCAGAAACTAGCGCCCAAATTTTATGGTCCTTATACCATTCTCAAGCATGTGGGACAGGTGGCCTATCAGTTAGCTTTTCCCAGTCATTCTAAGCTCCATCATGTTTTTCATGTTTCCTGCTTAAAGAAGGTGATTGGAACTAAGTTCCAAACTCAAACAAACCTTACCGAGTTGGACGAAGAAGGATCCATTTGGTTATAGCCACAAGCAATTTTAGACCAGCGTGAGCATCGTCTGCGTTAGCGCACCATCAAGGAAGTATTAGTCCAGTGGAAAGATACAACTCCAGCAAATTCCACTTGGGAACCAGCTACCATTCTGCAGCCCTTTCCTCATCTCAAGCCTTGAGGACAAGGTTGTTTTTAAGGGGCAGGACATGTTAGGGACCTAACCCCTCACATAGGTATAATAATATATTTCCATGTAATAAAGGCCAATATTAATAAGGCCTAGCAATAAGAAAGAATAATTCAAATGTAAGAAGACCTAATAGAAGCTTCTTCTTCTAGAAGGATCTTCCTCTAGATTGTTCTTTTGGATAGACATATTTAGTATAAATAAGAGTATAGGGTATGAGAAGTTTTGTCTTGGATATTATTGTAATAGAGATCTGCTATGCTGGAGGTTTCCCCCTCAAAGAGGCAAGTGAACATTTCTCTCAGTAATCAAAGTGATCTTTCTTCTGTTATTCTGCAATTATTCTGGTATTATTCTGGTATTTTTTTAGTTATATCATTGTTTCGCTGCCATTTCTAGCTAATTATTTATATTATGCATATTATTTTATATTTGGAATACTACAAAGGGAGGTTGATAAAATGACAACAGAAAATGAGAATTTACATAGACTCAATAAGAAGAGGCAGAAACAAATTGAGTCATTAGCATGGCATACCAAAAATTTAGAAAGGAAACTTAGGTCAACAAAAGAAAGGTGAGACCTATTATGAACATATCCATTAGGACTATTATTTGACATAGTTGCAGGAGAGACATAATTTTGAAAATTTTGATAAGAAGACCATCAGTGAAGTATATATAAATCTTATTGCAAGAGGACACATAATATCTCAATTTTGAGGGAGATGTTGGGCCTCTAATTTGACGCCATTTACATTACCAATTGACCCATTTTGACCTATCATAGCCCTTCCTTTTCACCATAATTATCACTCTTTTGCTATAAAAGGTCATACAAATTCTCTTAAGGTAATTGCATTGGTTTATTAATGTTTTCCCATGGTTTTTGATGAATTAGAAGGGTTAAAGGATTGTTTTGTTATTAATGATGGTTGATCAAGTTCAGGTCCTGTAATCCACATGGAGGTCTGCTAGCCTGCATCATCATTCATCATACTTTCAAAGTTCTAGAAGGGAATATAAGAAAAGGGTTTTATCACTAGGAACCTTTGCATGCTCTTGTGTTGATCAACTCGCATCCAGGTCGCACTTGTAGACCGCTAACTCATGAATAACTTTTCATCCAAAATAAGCAGCAGTTTCCTGACAGTTAACGTTGAGCACAAGTTGTGAGGTAATTAAGTCGAATATCGAAAATATAAGACATGGGTTTTGTGTAGAAGGGTCCACATTTATTGTCGATTTGATCGATTTCCAAAATTCTAAATGGTTTGGGAGAGAAGATGCATTTTCTAATCTAGGTTTTCCCATATTTTGTGTGCGACTAGTTTCCCAAAAATGTAAAACATTGTTTGAACGAATTCTGAGTTTGGGGATTTGGTTCATTAATTTTATGTATAAATGAATCTCCATAGAGAAAGAGGAGGCAGTATATTAGACATATAGAGAATTAAAGATAAAAATTTGAGAATGATAGTTCTTACATTTATTTTTATCATTGAAATTGCTTAATGAAGATGTTGGTGTGTTGAAGCTCAATTTGTGGTTCCATTTGATCTAGTTCTATAGTCATTTCAACAGTGAGACGCTGATTGGGAGGGCCCACCAATTTGGATATCGTTTCCCTATATCATTAGCTTATATCCGTAAGTGTGTTCGATGAATATCCTTTTTTTTGTTTTATCTTTGTTTTCGTTCAGTTTATGTAATTAATTTTGTGAATGCTTATCCTATAATCGTGTTCATTGTAACAACTTATTAATAGATTCCACTGGAATGGGAATTTCACCATTAATACAACCCTGCAATCATTTTGATTTTATCATATGAATGTACCATAAGCATAATTTTGTTTCCATATAATTTTTCTTTGGTTTATAAACTCATTTTGTAGATAACATCTGAACTTTATTGAGTAATAACCCAAGCATAACTTGAACAATTGCATTGTAGTTTTTGTTGATTTTTCTATAAGAGATAATATGAGATGATATATGATCGATATATCATTTAAATGATGATTTTTCCATATATAGAGAACATATGGTGACCATCCATGAAAGGATGCATCCCTTGTATAATAAATAACTACTTATTTATCATATATATTTATACCTTGTATTATAAATATCATGTCATATATATATATATATATATATATATATATATATATATGGAAGAATTTATTCTCGATGTTGTCCAAACATAAACACTCCCTCTCAAAGAGGGATACATTATTCATCATTCCAACGGTAGCTAAAATCATCTGTCACATTCTTTGCAATCAAGCAACACACAACTGCTCCAAGTGATTTGGTAGTCTCCATGAAAATCAACTAGTAGCATACAACTACTACAATGCCATCCAATAGAACATGATTGTGTTGATCCATAGTAGTACAAAACTACTATCCAATGGTACATAACTACTGCTAGTAGCACACAACTATTGTCCACCGACACATAGTCACTTCCAGTCGTACACAACCATTGTAGTAGCACACAATTACTATCTAGAGAAACATGATCTCTTCCATAGTCTCATGACTATGCATGTGTCACACAGTTGTCGCGCACTAAACAAAGTGTTACATGACTAAAAGGACCATTATTCCTTATTAGTTCACCATATGTGCCACAGGAAGAATGTCAGTCCTTCCATATGTTAAAATCCACACCATGGGTTACATCGACCATTCTTCTAATCAAGAAACTACATGTGTCATAGAAGAATCTCATTCCTAGACCTTTTTCTCTAATCAATTCACCATATGTTCCATAAATAAAATGTCAGTATTGTAAAAAAATCCCTAATCCGGTCACCATCTATGTCATAGGGAGCGGACCATTCATATTGATCAGGTCACCATCTGTGCCACGGGATAATGTCAGTCTTGGACCATTTTCCACAGAAAATGTCAGTCCATGATATATCAACAATTTGTCCAACATGGACCATTATCCAAAGGGATAATGTCAGTCCAACATCACACTAACTATCCATAATGCAACAATATCCACACCCCCTCTCAACCAAAGGAGTAATCTCCATAAGCCCCAACTTTTCCTTGAAGTATACAAACTTCCCTTTGGACAAGGGATTCGTCAAAATATCTGCTATATGATCATCGGTGGAGAGGTAATAGAGATTCACTACTCCCTTATGTACCATGTCATGAATTTAGTTTATATCCACAAAAATTGAGCTAGCTCATCCTACAAGGGGTGGATTGTCCCTTGGGGTTGATCAAGATAAGTCATCTTGGACCATATTTGGAATATAGAGGTTTCCTCATGAAACCAATGTCTAAAACATATCGAGGTTCCCTCATGGAACCATTGTCTCACAAGAAATATTGAGGTTTCCTCGTGAAACCAATGTATTGGTTCCTTCATCTGACCATCTGAGGCACATCATGATGAAGTCCACATTCCCTCCTACTATTCCATACAAGACCCTCCAGGGAGAATGTCTCATGATGCTGCCTCAACCATCTCTAGGACACATCGAGGTTCCCTCATGGAACCAATGTCTTCCAATACATATCGAGGTTTCCTTGTGAAACCAATTTCTCGGTTCCTTCATCTGATCATCTAAGTCACATCGGGATGAAGTTTGCATTCCCCCCTACTAGTCCACACAAGACCCTCCAGGGAGAATGTCTCATGATGTTGCCTCAAACATATATAAGAAACATTGAGGTTCCCTCATGGAACTTATGTCCCCAAAGACATATAGAGGTTTCCTCATGAAAAAAATGTCTTAGTTCCTTCATCTGACCATCTGAGGCACGTCAGGATGAATTCCACATTCTCCCCTACTAGTCTACACAAGAACCTCCAGGGAGAATGTCTCACAATGTTTCCTCAAACATCAACACTCCATCTCGAGGGATACATTCTATGACACACCAAATACATTAACGATCTGATCAATTGTCGGTACATAGAAGGATCCACCAAGTGTGACTCAAAGTCTTTCAGTTTCTTCAGGTTCGTCACCATGGGAATGATCATGGACTTTCAGTCCATCATCCCAAATCTCTGAAGGATCATGATAACATACTTCCCTTGACCAAGGAAGATCTCACCTATCTTCTGACATACTTATAATCCCAAATAGTAATGCATTAAGCCAATATCCTTCATCTCTTACTTAGAGGCCAACTCCCTCTTTCTAAGAGAACCCTCTTGCCACGAACCTTGCTTTATACTTTTCGATGTTGTCATATGTTGCATGCTTGATCTTATGAATACACTTGGAAGTCACCACTGACTTCCCCTCAAGTCTACGAGCATTTTATACTCCATTGGTGGCTAGCACTCTAGGCGATAACTATTGTTCTCTCAACACCATAATCGTGCCTTCTCTTAACAAATTTTCCACTTTCCAATACACACAACATCATGGTAACCACCACATCAACATATTGAAACAAGCTTCATGTGATATTGACTAAGAGGGTTTGTCATTTCTTCTCATGTCCATCTCGATCACTCCTCACCAAATACTCGTGTTGATCTAGAACACCAACGACACCCATGCCATGGATTGACACTTACACTTAAATTCAAATAGTTGTGTAGTATTTTCCTCCATGCATGGATTTAAACACCAACCAATACAAACATCATTATTCATTCCTCATCACAAAGAGATATGTCCCACGGTGGCTTGGTGATCTTAACTTGTGCTCTCTTTCCTATTCATTGTTCACATGGATAAATATCAAAATCCCCTTATGTTCTCTATTCAGGAGCACTAGTATCAATCCATAGTCTCGTCTGTCATAATAATCAGAAGTGTGGAAAATGAAACTAAGGGTTTCACGTTATTGTATGTTTACAACCACTTCATGCATTACTTCAACGCTAAGTTGACATGGTTTGAGGTGGATGCCCTGCAAACAATCCCTGGTCACCTAGAAAGTTATCAAGACACAACTCGAGAGTGGCATACCACTCACTCATTCAAAATCCTTGGCCTCAAATCAAAATTGGGGATATGGCCTCTATCATAATTTGACAACATATTTGACTTTATAGTCGTACTTTTGGACTTGGGCATCTGGCTAGAGAGTGAAATATTTAGAGATGACAGAATGAACGACATCCCTTTGAGGTGGAAATGGAAATTCCAGGAGTTCATTTCCTTTAACTCCTCCATTTGCAATAGAAATCTCATAGGATATTGTTACTTTAACAAAGGATAGATAGTGCAGGTTGGGCTTGTAGATCCCACTCGGGACTACGATTATTCCTAGTACGTTTTGGGCCACGAATCACACACCTCTTCCATGTCGACAATATCCACAACAAGCTCACCATGCTCTCTCCTAATGAGCATGTGGATCCTACTTAAATAGCAACATGAATCCTTCCACAATGAATTCCTCAAGCATAAATCGATGGATCTCCTTATCGTGCAATAATCCCTTCACCATGGCACATTCTAAAGGGAAATGGTCTTGCTAAACGATGAAAACGGACATGACTTCCACTACGTCGACTTTCCACATAGATGGAAAAACACACTACTATAAAAAAATAACATAAATAACTTACAAATACTCTACTCTTATGTGATAATATACATCTATAGAATATTACTCTCACATTTCTCTCATCATAATCCTAATCCCTCCCATACGAGAGTCAAGCCCAATATCGCTCTGATACCATGTTGATTTTTCTATATGAGATAATATGAGATTATATATGATCGATATATTATTACAATGGTGAGTGTTCCATATATAGAGAATATATGGTGACCATCCATGAAAATATGTGTCCCTCGGATAATAAATAACTACTTATTATGTTTATGTGTGTGTGTGTGTATTCCCGATGTTGTCCAAACATCAACAGTTTCCACTTATAATCATATAACCTTTCTACTCATAATTCCAAATATCTTTGAAATACAGGGTTGTATCATCTAAAATCCCAAATCTAGATTACAAGTGTTTGAGTTTGATATAAGCTTTGTATGGAGGTGTGTGTGTGGATTGATCATTGTCTCCATTATTCCTTTCTCTTCATTCTTTTAGTTTAGTGATTAGATTGCTTTAATTACAGGTAGCATAAATCTCATCAAAGTTTAAATGATAAAATTGAGTTTGTTTCGTTGTGATGAATGTTGAGTAAATCTTAGTGCAATATTTACAACCTGAGCCTATAAAACTCTTTATTGTTAACTCAATGAGTCATTTCTTTGCAATTCCCAAAGTGTGATAGATTAATTTCCCAGAAATCGTTTGCATGCCCAATTTGATTTTGCAATTACAATAATATTGTCACTTGAAGGTGGGAATGATATTTTCTTATAGAATTTCTTACATGAACACCCAGGTATTGCTTGAGTGAAATATTATAGCGTGTGCCAGCAAAGCACTTTCTTTTTTTGCTTCCCAATGAACAAGTTTCTTGTGATTTGCTAGGAGTATAGTTCCATTTTATTTTCCATAGATTAGATACTCATTCTTGTCCTAGTCCCCACACATACAGTGTTGAAATCTCTAAGATTATGCCCCCAGATTGATGGTTGTATGTTCATAAATTAAGCTAATTCATTAGCTTGAAAGTGGCATAATCAAAGTTCGGATTAGGAGTTTCTTTAGCTAAGATGTCTTATGAATGGTCTTATGGGGATACATCCATTTGAAATATTTTTTTTTCTTTGCATTGTGCCCTTTGTGACGCAGGAGCATCGTTAGCAAGAACACGTGGAGAAACAACTCAACACCTTAGTGCGTCGTTGAATCATTTCAGAATCTTAAACACTGGTGTTTCCTACAAATCTTTCTTAATTGATTGAAAACCGAAGAAGATCAAAACGCTTGGGATTGAATGATCATGAGTGATATGGGAGTTTCACTCCTAGAATTTAATGTAACGGAACTTAAGCAGTTGTAAGTTTTTTCTTCGAGAATATAGATAGTCAAGGGGAACTCTCTTGTATAAGTAGAGGTATTGTATGCCCAAATGAGGTTGTTAGAGGAGTATTGTCACTAAATAGGAGGTAGCTACAAGTCAGTTAGAAACTATCAGAGTTGTAGCCATGTAAATTGAGTATTTGAATGAATATAACAAAGGAACATTGATCCAAAAAGTATTCGGTGTTACTATTATTGTCTATCTGAGTGAATGCTAGATTTTCAGTTTAGATTTGCTTCTCTGTTATTGTGTATTTTCACGAATGCATGAATTACACTATGAATGTATGAATTTGAGAAGTGATAAATAGGTTTTTATTGTTTCTCTTCATTCAGTTCATGCAAGGTGTGCATACAGTTCGCAAGGAGTGCGTTGACAAAGTATGTTTCGACTCAGAAGCTCAGAAGAGATAGCATGAAACTTCCATTTGCAAGGGGTGCAAAGAGACTGTTGCAAGGTGTGCACAGTTTCCCGCAAGAAGCTAAGCCTTGTGTAAAAATTTGTTGCAAGGAGTGCACAGATTGGAATTTCGACTAAGTATCAGAGTGAGACCTCTGAGGAGTCAAAGGGTCCAAGAGATAAATCTCATAAGAGATAGTGTGAAGCTTTCATATGAAGAGTGTGCATATCGTCTGTAAGGAGGAGAAGTTTAAGACTTATTTGCAGAAAGCAGTAAGGAACTAGTGCAAGGCGTGCACAGTCGCCCATAAATAAGAAAGTCTTGATCGAAGATCTGTTGCAAGGAGTGAACAGATCCAAAATTTTGACTAAGTGTCGAAGAAACCCTCAAAATAATTAAGGGTTTAGAGGAAGAAACAAAGCTCAAGAGAGATAGTGTGGGGAAATCTTCAAAGGGAGTGAATCTCTAAAGGTTTCACAAGTATCTTCCAAGATCTGTTTAGGAGGGAGCAAGATCATTCTAGATCGTTGGATTTGGGAAAAGTGAATGAACTTTAAGTCTCATTGTACACACAAGAGAGAGGATTCACTGAAGTCCCAAAGAGGTTAGGGACCGTCCATCATCCAAAGGGACAGGTGGCATGAGATCTACAACTCCGTATTAGAAGAACTTCAGAAGTTTTATAGACACAGAGAGAGTGAAATCGATGAATAACCGAAGGTTGAAATCAATCATGGTCGTTGGTTTCCATGAGATATGTGTCGACAGATCTGAGACTTCAAGGAAAGTCACTTCGGAGGATTTCGGGTGTGGAGTGTGACAAACTCCCGAAGTCCCAAAGGCAAAAGTAGATCGTGGTCGTCCATTGTAGGGAGAATGTGGCGAGAGATCCTAAAGTTTGGAAGCTTGACTCTCTGAAAGGAATTTGACATGAGCAAAGAAGATCTAGACTGTTAGATCTAGAGGGACGTGTGGCGGAAATCCATTTTATTCAGGTGAAAGCACTCTCGGAGGAACAAGTGCACAGGAGTTTGAAACTCCCGAAACCCAAAGAGTTGAAGTGGATAATGGACGTTGGATTATGAAATACACGTGTCAATAGATCGTGTACTTCGGGAAGAAGAAAGGAAAAGAGTTTGAAACTCCCAAATCCCGAATAGTCGAAGTGAATCATAATCGTTGATTTGTGAAGGACACGCATTGACAGATCATGTATTTCAGGTGAAATCTCTCTGAGAGAAAGCTAGCGTGAAGTTGAGACTTATGAAGGCCGAAGTCCCGAAGTGGAATAGATTCGTTGATTTGAGGAGGACGCATGGCAGAAGATCTACCATTTCATAGAAAAGTCACTTCGGGAGAAAAAGGAGTGTGTTGAACAAGAACTCCTGAAGGCTGGAGAGTCGGAGTTCATCTGAGACATATGTTTGTTGAGGATAGGTGTCAGCAGATCTTCCACTTCAGAAGATAACCACTTCAGAGGAAGAAAGCACAAATACTTTGAAACTCCTGAAGCATGAAGAGCCAAAGTTAATCGTATCTATTGATCTGTGAATGGAAAATCGACAATGAGGAATCATTGGGGGGACAGAAAGTGATCGGGTTTTAAAAATATTAGAGTGGTCTGCAATCGAAACCACGGTATTGCCAAAGGGATATGTGGTAGTTGATAGTGAATTGTGGGGAGAAAAGCAGTGTGATATCAAACCACTCTTGGCCACCATGCAATCATGTGTTTACGTGAGGGCACAACCCGAGCTCACATGTGAAGGAAAGGACCTAGCGAGGGGAGCTAGTGTTTTTTATTTAAATTCTTCAAAGAGGTCAGGAAGGAACTAGTGGGTTTGACAGAACCTACACTTTGAAAGAAAGAGGACCTGTGTAAATTAGTTTGGGTATAGCAAAGGCCCGAATAGTTGATCTAAATCCCTTATATTTATCGATCATAGAATGGGAGGTCATGCAACCCCGGGGAGAGAAGGGGGGGGGGGTCTTCATCAAGTGGTATCAGAGCCTGATTTTGTTCTCAGGCAGGAGGAAGAAGATAAAGGATATAGTTTGATACCATCAAGTGGTATTAGAGATTAAAATTTCTCTACAGATCGTAGGCAAAGGTGAGAAGGTGAAAAGAGGTAATCTGATAACATCAAATGGTATCATAAGCTTAAATTTTCCTACAGACAGCAGGTGAAGGGGGAGACAAAGTGTGATGCTCTATGAATGATGGTTGCACATATGCAACAACAAATGGACAGTGAGGTAGGTTGCAAGGAAAAGTTGGATATGCTCTGGGTGACAAAATAATGCACTGACTTGCTAGGAGGGAAAGCAGGGGGTGAAAATGGCTACTAATGGCCATCGGTGTGGTTGAGAYAAGGAATACCAGCAGAAAAACAAATCTGAGATAGAAAATGAGCTCAGGGAGATTAGAGAAGGGATGGAGAGGATGACATGGAGGATGCATCAGGAAGCAAAGGTACACTAGAAATATGAATGACCTTTGAAAAGGAAAGCGAAGTGGCATTTCCAGAAGTTGTTATCCAGAAGGAAGTAGCAAGTAGTGAGGAAGTGGTTGAGGCATGTTGAAAACCTCAGTGGCATAGAGGATAAAGTGATTCACAAATGTGAACCATAGATTGGGAGGAACCTCAATGACGAGGAGGAGATGAGATCATCTAGAGATCTCATGAATTGTTAGGAGGGCATAGATAAATGCTTATATTTCCAGATGGGAGATGAGATGGGATCAAGCCAAGATCTCATGGACTTCCAGAAGGGTAGGAATGGAATCCAAATTTTCCAAGTGGGAAGGGGAAAGATGAGATTGTCTAAAGGTATCAGGAGCTCTAAAGAGAGTTCAAATCAACAAGGGTGTTGACAAATGAAATGGAGGCAAAGGAGAGGCCTCATTTGTATGAAGATTCATGTAGAGTTGTAGGCCATGTGAATGAAGGTGATGAGAAGTTAAATACTTCCATCACAGAGGAGGAGGATCAGAGGAGTGTTTTGATTTTTGGGGGAATTTGAATATTCATGCCTAATAGTCCAACAGAGGCTAGTACGAGTGTTTCACATGAGGAGATGATGCAATGGGAGTCCAAGAGAGAGGCCATGGGGTCGAATTATTTTTAAAACTAATTGTGTCTATGATGCAGGTGCAGCAGAGGAAAGACAGCCAGCAAGGACTGTCAAAGAGGAGGAGAAGGAGAAGACATTAATTATTTCCCCAGTAGAAAAAGAGGATCATTCAAATGAATTTCTCACTCAATGGAAATATGAGCTGAAGATGTTGGAGGATTGGTTGAACAATCCAGAACTAGAAAAGGACTACCGGGATGTAGTCATGCAAAGGGATATAGGATGTCAGCATAAGGAGAAGTTGGATGAAGCTGAAGATATGCCAACAAGGGAAATGATAGAATTCAATCTGTCAAAGGAGAAAAATGAGCAAAAAATCAATGGTCATACTGCAAAACTGAAATCCGCAATAGAGTGGCCAACTAGTGCCATAAGAAATGAAGATGATGTAGGGGATCAAATTGATATATCCATTGGTGAGGATGAAACACATTAGAGTAGCATGCATGATAGGAGGAATCAACCAGTAAAGACTACCATGGAGGAGGAAGAGAAGACATTACAATGTGCCCAAGAGATGAAGAAAGAAGAATGTTGGGTGGAATTACTCAAAAATTTCAACTGAAAATATGAACATGAAGAATTGGAGCCTACAACAGTAGCAAAAGCAGATGATCATTCTGAGGAATGGATCAAAATTTTTAGCTAGGAAGATGAGCAAGAGATAATTGTAGAATGTGAACCTACAGCAAAGGAGAGACCGACATATAGCATGGATTTTTCTTATCTATGTGAAGAACTGGAGGCCCTAGAGAGAAGGGTAAAGATGAAAAGTTAACTAATCCAACAAGTCAAGGTGGAGGTTGATGAAAAGGAGATGAGGAAAAATGGGATGAAAGAGAAGAGCTAGCCAATGGACCAGCTGGAAAAATAAATAGAGGAGATAAAGATATTGATGTTGGAAGTAGCATAAGGAGAAACCAACAGAGAAGTATGGGATAGAAGAAAACCTGCAAGAGTGGCAGGGCAGCAGAAGCAGCAAGGAAAAGGAGAAAATGGATAGCTCCAAGAGAAGGTATGGGACCCTGGAGGATCTCAACAGCAAAGGAGAGGGAGACATGAGCAAGAGATCATGATATTCCTGGCAGTGGAGTATGATTCAAAAGCATCGTCAGCAAGCACACGTGGAGAAACAATGCAACGCCTTAGTGCACTGTTGAATCATTTCAGAATCTTAAACATTGTCGTTTCCTACAAATCTTTCTTGAATTGATTGAAAAATGAAGAATATCAAAACGCTTGGGATTGAATGATCATGAGTGATCTGGAAGTTTCACTCCTAGACTTTAATGTAATGGAACTTAAGTAGCTGTAATTTTTTTCTTCGAGAATATAGATAGTCGGGGGGAACCCTAGGAACTCTCTTGCATAAGTAGAGGTATTGTATGCCCAAATGAGGCTGCTGGACTAGGATTATTGTCATTGAATAGGAGGTAGCTACAAGTTATTTAGAAACTATCAGAGTTGTAGACATGTAAATTGAGTATTTGAATGAATATAACAGAAGAACATTGATCCAAAACGTGCCTGGTGTTACTGTTATTTTCTATCTAAGTGAATGGTATATTTTCAATTTAGATTTTGTTCTTTGCTATTGTGTATTTTCACGAATGCATGAATTACACTATGAATGTATGAATATGAGAAGTGATAAATAGGTTTCGATTATTTCTCTTCCTTGAATTCATGCAAGGTGTCCATACAGTTCGCAAGGAGTGCGTTGAGAGAGTCTGTTTCGACTCAAAATCTCAGAAGAGATAGCGTGAAAATTCCATTTGTAAGGAGTGCAAAGAGACTGTTGCAAGGTGTGCATAGTCTCCCGCAAGAAGATAAGCCTTGCGTAAGAATCTGTTGCAAGGAGTGCATAGATTAGAAGTTTGACTAAGTATCAGAGTGAGCCCTCTGAGGAGTCAAAGGGTGCGAGAGATAAAGCTCAGAAGAGATAGCATGAAGATTTCATATGCATAGTGTGCAAATCGTCCGCAAGGAGTGCATCGACAGAGTGTTTGACTCAAAATCTCAGGAGTAGAAGTTTAAGAGTTATTTGCAGAAAGGAGTAAGGAAATGGTGCAAGGCGTGCATAGTCACCTGTAAAGAAGCTAAGTCTTGATCGAAGATATATTGCAAGGAGTGCACAGATCCGAAATTTCGACTAAGTGTTGAATAAACCCTCAAAAGAATTCAGGGTTCAAAGGAAGAAATAAAGCTCAAGAGAGATAGTGTGGGGAAATCTTCAAAGGGGGTGAATATCTAAAGGTTTCACAAGTTATAATCCAAGATCCATCCAGGAGGGAGCGAGATCATTCGAGATCATTGGATCCAGGAAAAGTGCATGAACTTTAAGTCTCATTGTACACACAAGAGTGAGGATTCATTGAAGTCCTAAAGAGGTTAGGGACCGTCCATCATCCAAAGGGACAGGTGGCATGAGATCTACAACTCCGGATAGGAAGCACTTCGAAATTTTTGTAGACACGGAGAGAGTGAAATCGCTGAATAGCCAAAGGTCGAAATAGATCCTGACCATTGGTTTCCAGGAGATACGTGTCGACATATTTGAGACTTCGGGGAAATTCACTTCAGAGGATTTATGGTGCAGAGTGTGATAAACTCTCGAAGTTTTGAAGGCTGAAGTAGATCATTGTCGTTCGTTGTGGGGAGCGTGTGGCGAGAGATACTAAAGTTCGGAAGCTTAACACTCTAAAAGGAAGTCGACATGGGCGGAGAAAATATGGACCGTCAGATCTAGAGGGACATGTGGAGTAAATCCATTGTCTTCAGGTGAAAGCACTCCGAGAGGAACAAATGCGCAGGATTTTGAAACTCTGGAAACCCGAAGAGAAAAAGTCGATAGTGATCATCAGATCCTGAAAGACACACGTAAAAAAATTGTGTACTTCGGGTGGAAGTACTTCAGGAAGAAGCAAGGGCAGGATTTTGAAACTCTCGAAGCCCAAATAGCCGAAGTGAATTACAGTGGTCGATCTGGGAAGGACACACGTCGATAGATCCTGTATTTTGGGCTAAATCACTCCGAGAGAAAGTGAGCGTGAACTTGAGACTTCTGAAGGCTAAAGTCCCAAAGTGGACCAAAGCCATTGATTTGAGGAGGACATGTGGCAGAAGATCTTCCATTTCAGATAAAAGTCACTTCTGGAGAAAAAGGAGTGAGATGAATAAGAACTCCCAAAGTCCAGAGAGTCGAAGTTCATCGAGCCATCCATTTGCTGAGGACAGGTGTCAGCAGATCTTCCACTTCAGAATATAACCACTTCGGAGTAAGCAAGCACGAAGAGTTTGAAACTCCCAAAGCCCGAATAGCCGAATTTAATCGTAGTCGTTGATCTGTGAACGAAAAATCGACTGTGAGGATTCATTGTGGGGACAGAAAGTGATCGGGTTTTAAAAATATTAGAGCGGGCCACAATCGAAACCATGGTATTTCCAAAGGGATACATGGTAGCTGATAGTGAATTGCGGGGAGAAATGCGGTGTGATCTCAAACCACTCTTCATCACCCCACAATCATGTGCTTACGTGAGGGAATATCTCGAGGTCACATGTGAAGGAAAGGACCTAGCGAGTGGAGCTAGTGTCCGTTATTTAAATTATTCAAAAAGGCCAGGAAGGAGCCCGCGGGTTTGATAGAACCTACACTTTGAAAGAAAGCAGACCTGTGTAAATTAGTTGGGGTCTAGCAAAGGCCTGAAGAGTCGAGTTGACTCCTTGATATTTAACGATCCTAGACTGAGAGGTCGTGCAGCCCCGAGGAGAGAAGGGGGGGGGGGGTCTGAATCATTTTGAAATACCACTATTCAGATTTATAGAAAGTATGAGGAATTGTAATTCTGCCTTCTCTTCCTATGACAAATTTTGGACTCTCAATGGATAACAATTAGAGGGGCTAGGGGTAGCTTCCATGGGAGGGCTAGGGTGAGTGCTAAATGAAGGTATTTTGGTTTGGGAATTGATCACCATCTTAGATTCTTTATCTCTTTCATGAGATTTCAACCATGTGGTTGGGTGTTCCATCATGACATCTGCTCTAATTTCCTACTTGAGAACATTGACAACGAATTCTTTAAAAAAAGAATCAAATAGGCCCTCTGTGTGAATTTTCAATTTATCAAAGGTTTTAATATAGTCAATAACTATGCATGTTTAGAATAATTTTTTCAGGAGTCCTAGGTAGTGAGTGTCACATTCAAAACGACCATAAAGTAATTTTACAAACTAATACCAAGCAATGTAGCCTCCATGATCTTTCTTGTGCAATTTTCATCATTTCCAACATTTTGCATCCAAATATAAGACCCCCACTTTTATTTTGTGTAGGTCATCAGTAATTCCATGGAAAGAGTATAGTTTTCCATATGGGTAACCCAACCTAAGGGATCCGAACCATCAAACTTGTTCAAGACTACCTTTGGAACACAATGCCACAAATTGTGATCCTAAAAGGGTGGGGATAGATATTCCAAAACGACATGTGAACATCCTGCACTTTGTTTTCTAAATATTCCCCCTTGGTGGGATTAATGTGTGGATATAATATCAGGATACCCAAGTGGTTACATATCAATTCCAACACCCAACCTTGGATGTTCATATGTTTGGAAAAATATTTGACTGAAGCATCAATGTCAAAAACCCTAACTTCAAGTTATCGGTGCTTAGAAAGCATGTCTTAGTTTTTTTTTTTCATTTTTTTTTATGTTGCGTGTATGGACCATGAGACAGCTTGAGATTTGATCTAAGTGTTATTCCCAATGTATCTAACTACAATCAGTGACTTGAAAGGAGTCTTTTTCAGATATAACATAAACACTATATTATCAGGTCCAAAAACAAAGGGTTACTAGAGAGGTAGACACGTGCAATCAACATGAATCAAAGAGTCTTTTGAGATAGGTCTCCCACAATGTTGTTGACAAAACACAAACTCATAGTATTTCATATTATTGCATTGACCAAATTTCCAAATTCCTTCTCGATGCAAAGATGTAGAAATTTTGTTGACCAATTGTAGAGGCTATGGTTTGCAAGGTCCTAATGATATAGGAGTGTCAAGTTTTATATCTCTTTGATATACTGAAAGGTTTCAAACAATAGTACTCAATTGAATATTTCATGGCATCAACCAAGGTATGTAGATTGTACCCTTAGCTCTACTACCCAATACCCTAGTATGTGAGAGTGGAATCCCTAAGGGTTGTGCTCAATGTACTATATAAACAAGATGAGCATAGGTTTATGTTAGGATGGTTTTAGGTGTGCCTCAAGGCCTTAAGATATACCTAAGGGTATGTGGAAGACAATTTTGTATATAAGTGTTTTTTGATGTGGTACTATTTGAAAGGGTACCAACAAAGGTTACAAGGGTGTCCAACCAAGTGACAAGATATGCATTTTCTACATGTATTATTTCTTGAACCATAGTTTTACCCTCTAAATGATACAACTCTCTATTATTTAAAGACATTATAACATGTCTCTAGCCTAAAAGAAAATATGTTAAAATCTAGAGGCACATTGGCTTATGAAATAGCTATGATACCACTTGTAGTGTACATAGATTATAAATGTAGTAATCAAACACAAGAAACAAATAATATGAAATATGTAAAATAGACTCTTGTATTATGGTAATTAGAAGAAATAAAACAATGTTTGCTTGCCTCTTAAGGTGGGGTGACCCTTCACTAACAAAAGATCCAAATACAACAATACTTGAAAAACCATTTCATAGCCTCATATTATCTCTAAATAGATTCTCAATAGAAAAACCCTAACTACTTGTGGTCCCATCATTAATAAATACCAACTACCTACTGGGACTTATAAAGTGGACCCTTTTAAATTTAACAACTATCCACTACTATCTAATGGGCCTTATTCAAAGAGGATGATTGCATACATCAATTGACTAACTCCTAGGTAGCCTAAAGTAGGGGGGTTAGGATAGGACCCTAACACAGTGAATAAAAAATAAATGTGCATATAGCCTACCAAGTTTGAAATATTTTTTAGAATTGATCCCACTATACCCCTAAACTACATCAGAGTTAAATAAGTTGCAATTGCAAAAATTAAAAACCAAATAAATAATAGTTCAAATTCTCTCAACAAAACAATGACATTAAAACATTTAACAAGAGTGTGATTTATATTAAACAAATAAAAAAGTATTCAATAAAAAAGTATTCCCGCACAACAAAGAATGGATGAATTGCAAAGGTATATTCTTCTATGAAACAAAATTTAGACATTATTAAATTGGACCATTAAGTAATAATCAATGCCTTTTACAACTCCTATACAATACAGGTATAAAAAACCAAACAAATACAACTCCTAACATATCCTCATCAAAAGTGTTATCACAAAATTTTGTTAAGAAATTATTAAAAACTAGTCTCAAGTGTTAGCATGCAATTTTGTTACGAAATCATTAAAAATTAATCTGCTTAAGTTTGATGGAAAAATTGGATATGAATGAACAATATGGATTCACAAATGACCAAATATGGATTAGTAGTAAGGAAAAATGTTGGTGGGTATTTTCCACAAGGGTGAGAAAAAACCCTTTAACTTGATGGTTATGGATCAAGCAACAGACAAGTGGTGAAAGTACTTAGAAGTAAAACCCTAGATTAGTCACATACATTAAACCCTAATATATGCAATAAGTGAAAGCTAAATTCATATAATAAATCTTAATTGACATGAACAAGGAAATAAAGAATGTCAAATTTCTCATTGACACAAAAGAATGACAAAGTAAACAACACATGATGAAGAAGTTTAATGAAGGAAAATGGGCTCCAAATCCCCTCTTTAGGATGGATCATTTGCTTCATTTATGTGTTGCAACTCCAACCCTGGTTGACAAACACGACAAAGAGACTAGAATGTGGAATCAAGAGAAAAATATTCTCAATATTGTAGTGGCATTCCAATAACATAACCTTACTTAGATGGATTGATGGGTATGAGTGACCTCCAGGGATTTATTTATAGTTGCATGGTGGAAAACCCTCTATTGGAATACTAAGAGGGGGGGTGAATCAATATGAGAACTTTTACCAATTTTAACCACAATATACAAACCTCAACTTAATCAACAGTATATCATCATTATATCATAAATATATCATGATCATATAAACATAAGCAACATCACATCAAGTACACAGTACACCATAATTTATGTGGAAACCCAAACGAGAGAAAACCACATAATGTTTTCTTATATATATCAAGAATACATTCATAGGAAGCACCAACTTCCCAATTCTCAAGCACCAAATGGGAGGAGGCACCAACCCCCTGATTTATAGGAACCAACTTGAAGGAAGCTACAACTCCCTAAATTTTTTGCCTCCAACTAGAAGGAGGCTACAACCCCTTGATTCTCAAGCTCCAACTCCCTGTGTTCTCCGACACCAACCGGAAGGAGGCTACAACCCCCTTTCCTTGTCCCATCCTGTCGCCTTGAAATATAAGTGTAGACCAATTTCCACTACCAAAATCACTGCCATTGTCACTGCCACTATCAATTTCACTGCCACTATCACTTCCAGTGTCACATCAACCTGTAACATGTCAACCTGCCATTGTATCCAAATTGTCACTGTATCCAACCTGTCTCTGTTAACATGTCACATCAACATGCCCAACCTATCATTGTCACCGATACTCAACTGGATCCTCTCACATTGATCATGTACCAAGGAAACCTCTCAACTATATGTCCAACACATTCCTCTACCAAGCATGTACCAAGATCACCAACATACCATCACAAGATATGTGTCTCAACCATGTATCAAATCATGTACCAAACCATCAACCTATACCATACCAAGAATCAACTGTGTACCGCAACCTGTACCACAACAAGTGCATAAATCATGCACCAACACCTGTACCAAACCGTACATCAACCATGCACCAACACCTGTACCAACCATGCATCAACCATGCACCATAACATGTACCAAATCGTGCATCAACCATACACTATAACATGTACAAAATCATGCATTAACCAAAAATTGTGTCATACCATGTGCCAACAAAAAATCGTGCATCAACTATGTATCTCACCATGGATCAATGTCATGAAGGAATGCCTCATACATATACCAAAAATGTATATCAAACAATGTGCCCAATATCCAAGATGCTCCTCAAACCATCTACCTCAACCATATACCATATCACTCATGATATGTCTCAATCATTCCATACACCATGTACCATAATATATCATCAATGAAGTTCCTCAACAAAGTACCAAACAACCAAGATCATATACCAAGTATATTCCTCAACCATGCACCTAATATGCACCTCAATCATGTGTCAATGCCTCAACAATATACCAAAGACTTTCCTCAAGCATGCACCATAATATCATCAACATATAACCCTCAAAAAATTCATATAAACATACTTGTAAATTTGTAATAGACATTTTGTATGTGATCATAGACCTGCATACCTTCCTCAACTTCAACAACAAGAGAATAGCATCTTCATCAAACTTTACCTTAGTCTCATCGGACTAGTTTTTTTATTAGTCACAAACCCTAAATTTCAACAAGCATCACTTTGTACGTGTAATGAATAAAGGTATGAAACTTGTACCTAATACTAGTCAATATCTTCTCAACAATGCTTCCAGGTTTCACTACTTGGAACATCCCAGAAAAGGATTTATAGCAAAAATGGTAGACCTTGTTGAATTCTAGCTTATTCTAGAGAGCAAACTTGTAGAGCATGTCACGCGCGGAATATTTGTTATCTAGATATGAAAACAATACACAACATACTAAGTATGAGGATGGTACGCTATCCAATTCATTTGGTCTCACTGAATTTGGATCCTCTATGAAGAAGTTATGATTGTTTTACCCGGAACACATGTTTGATATTAGTTTCAATACTAGCCAAAAACCCTATTTTCCACAAAGTGTATCTCAGAAAATAAAATGACCGAGAAGCTGAAATTTTTACCGCATGTACCTTGACATGTTTTCTCAAACTCCTCCAAGTTTCACTATATGGATCATTTTATAAACAAATTTATAGAAAAAATGGTAAGATGACCTTTAAATAACATACCTAATAACACATCATAACAAGACTTCATCCTCCCTTGGAATTTTTCCCTTCTTTACTTCATCTTTCCTATGAAATTTGCCTTAGATATCCTTGGTTACCTCATATTGGAATCACTTACTCACCTAGAATATATTCAATATAATGTATGTGTGAATGTACTTATGAGTGACTTCTTGAGGTGTATATATACGTTTTCTAAGTAACCTCTTTCCTTAACTTTAGGGATTCTTGAACTTTCTTGCTCCAACCACTTTACCCTTTGATTAATGACGTGCAACCAATTAGTGGATTCTTAACCCATATTGTAACCAATTAGGGGATTCTTAACCCATATTTGGGGCTTCCAACCTCATGACGACATATCTCCCTAACTGTGAGAAACCACGTTGTGTACCACTTATAACCGTAAATGACACTTACCACTTATCCATCTATGAGTGTCTTACATGCATTTACACTATCCTTCATGTCCATATTCCTCAACCAAATTTGGGTACCATAACCACACCTTTGAGGATTCATGTAGACTTCATCAAATGCACCCATGACATATGTTGACATCAACCACTCCATCAATGGCAACTAACTCACCATCAATCTTAACCATATATCTAAGCTTATAGACTTCAAGGATTGAAATCAATTTATAAGGGTTGAAATCAAAGACAACCAATTTTCCAAACCAAATATCCAAAAATCGTCCCCTTTGGCATTGATGGAAACACTGATGGAAAATTTTATGCTCCAACACTCATGCTCCCCTTGTGACCATTTCTCCTCATCAATGTTTCTCACTCTCCCTCTTTGACATCAATGGAAAAAGGTATCTCTCCTTGGGGTTTATCCCCCTGTCTTCATGCATATATTATTTCTCTTTGTTTCCATTCATGTGTTCTTTATCATGTTTCTCTCCTCTTATGACTTCCCCTTAAAGTATACTTTCTTTGAACAATCCTTATTTGGCTTCATGTGCTTAACTCTTACTCTTATGATATTTTCCTTTATCTTCCTTTGACATCATGGGAAAAAGGGTAGCTCCCCATGTCGGTATGTCTCCACTTGTATGTATGTTTCTAGTCTTTCTTTCTATATCTCTTTCTCTGATGATTTCTCTTCCCTTGACTTATCTGTAACATGACATGTAGATCAATGTAGGGTTACTTGTATATGTATCATTTCCTCTCTTCCAGTGCTTTCTAATTATCCATTGGTTCTTCCTCTTATAATTATTTGATAGATATATATATATATATATATATATATATATATATATATATATATATATCATTCATTACTTCATTTCTTCATTCACTTGTCATGTTTACTTGACCATATTATTCAATGATTTTCTTCTGATGATTGATAGTTTCTCTTTCCATGTTCTACCATGCCTTTCACTGTTTGTCTTTCTATGACCAACTGATTCCAACTGATTCCACTGATTTCAATTGTAAATACACGTCTATGCATCTTCTCTGACCCATGTTATATGTACCTACTAAGTATCCATCTCTGTCCATATGTTTCAAATTATCCATACATTTGCTACTAAATTGTCCACAATGCTGACCCATCTACAGGGATGATTTTAAGGATGGAAATTTATTTTAAAATTTAGAAACCTTGGTGAATCTTACTAATCCTTCATATGCTAACTATAAATGATTGGCGATTTTTTGTAAAAATATTCAAATTTCTAAGTATTTTATATAGTTTTTATAAAATTTTGGCGATTTTTAAGGTAAGATAATTTTATTCTATAGAATTTGGGCGAATCATTTTTAAAATAGCGAATCTTGTTTTTGGAAAAACCATGGAAAATTAGCCCATGAGCGAAATTTAGCCCCTAAAATCATCCCTGCAGGCCATCTATCATTGTGCTATCATGAAGGCTTCACGGTTGCAACGGATCATCACATATTTTTATTTCTTCAAACTAAATCAAATGTGTCTACTAGTCTTCTCTATCTACAAATCAAACTCTGCATGTCTGGAATAACTTGTACTAAAGATATCCCTTCCTGAATACATATGTGGAATACAATCATAAACTTATTCATATGTAATTGTCGACCGATACATGTGTGGGAGAAATGCTTCTCAATATATCAATCTTTCATTATGTACTTCTCTTATCTGACTACTTTGAATCTATCTCTGCAAATTCTTCAACCTGCTCAAAGTATGGTTCTCTGATCTATAGTAGATACTACACTGACTCCCCCTAGTCAATATTCATATTTACTGGGAATATCCAAGTCTGATGGATCAGAAAAATACCCACTCTAATGCGGAGTAATCTTCATCTTCATCTGTAGACTCATCATCTGTATGAACTTTGACTTATTTCTTTTTTCTTGTGGATTGATCGTGCACTACAATTCCTGAGAGTACAATTTCTTGGATCTGTTCTTTGTTCTCTTTCTCTTCTTTTCCTACAATCTCTGGGAATTTTTCTTTATTCAGCTGCTCTTATTTTCTTTCTCGTACTACTGCAAATCCGACGATCTCTGGGACCTATTCTTCATTCATATGTTCTTACTGTTTTTCATTTCTTCTCCAAACCTTCTTGTGTTTGAAATTTTCTTTTTTCCTTGTAGATTTGTCTTCATATTGTACTATTTACAATCCTGAGAGTATGACTTATGGGTGTCCTTAATTCATATGATTTTCCTTTACCTGTTCTTTTTTTCTTTTCCAAAATTTCTTATATCTAATATCAGTGTTCCTTTTCATAGAATTATCCATCATGCTTCTACAATCATGATATATGTGACCATAATTGTGGCATTTGTAACATTCAATATTGTGTGAGGTGACATATGCATTTCTTGTTTGAACATTTCTTTCATAAGCCTTGCAATCTACAACTTTATGTCAAAGGTTAGTACAATTAAAAAAAGGACCATAAAACAAATTTACATATCCACAAGTGAATGATATTCTTTGTGGTGTAGTCCTTTTTAATTCTTTCCTTGGTTGATCATGATCATGATTGAAGCTTATTTGTGTCTTGAATGTGGAGGGTATTCCTAAATATGTACTTCTATCATTTTTCTTTTATTTTGGTTGACCATGATTCCTTCCTTTGAGTACTTCTGCGTAACTCTTACTATTTTCCTCATTCTTATTTTCTGACAACTTGGAGTGCTTCTCTTCAACATTTTCTATGGACGATGTGGATGTTTATATATTTTCAAATTTATTGCCAAGCTTGATGATTTTGGCTCTCAAAGTGACAACTTCTTATTCAAGATTTTCATCATCTTCTTATTTCTTCATCATCTGAATATTCATGACTTCTTCTATTCACTTTGCTTCTTCAAGTTAGATCTTCAAGGATATTATTTCACTTTCAATTCTTCTTTCTTCTTGACCAAATTATGCTTCAAGTTGATTTAAGTCCTCAGTTCTTTCCTTAAGATGATCTGTCATTTTTTTTTTCTATTTTCTCTTCTTTTCTTTCAGCTTCCAAACATTTCTTCTCTTCCATTGTTTCCCTTCTTAGTGTTTCTATCTCAGCTTCCAAACATTGTTTTTCTTCCATCTGAACTTTGTATGTTTCTTCAATCTTTCTGTCTTTTTCTAGCTGAGCTTTCAATTTCATGATGACCTATTGGGATTCTTCGGAACTTTCTTGAGAATTATTCTTGACTAATTGTTCCTTAAGATGCTTGTTTTTATTTCTTCCTTTTGTCAATTTTTCTGAGGCACTGATTAATTCTGCTTCAAGGTATATTATTCCTTCTTCACAATCTTCTTCTTCTAAATCTGTCTGACATAATGAGCATATTTCTTCTTGATCTATACCGAAACTTTCTTTAATATGATCTGACTCTATGATGGGATATTCCTTGGAATAGAGATTATGTAGCTTATCCCAAAGTTCTTTGGATGGTGAACATTTTCCCACTTTCTCTCTTCCCAAATCAGGTAATCCTTACCAGATGAAATCCATTGCTATTTTTTTGTTTCTTTTCAATTCTTTCTTGGATGTAGTCTTTGGTTTCTTTATGGTGGTGTATCTTATAAAAATTGATTGTCAAACATCATACCCTTATGCCTGTAAAACACTTCCGTTATTCTGCTCCATATCTCATAGTCCAAATCATTATGACCATTGAACATTGGTGCTCCATTCTCAGTGTAATCCATGATCTTCCTTCCAGTAGTTAAACTATTTTCTTGAAGGACCGGCTCGGATACCAATTGTTGGAATATTGAGAGGGGGGTGAATCAATATGAGAACTTTTACCAATTTTAACCACAATATTTAAACTCCAACTGAATCAACAATATATCATGAGCATATAAACATAAGAAACATCACATCAAGTACACAGTGCACCGGAATTTACGTGGAAACCCAAACGGGGGAAAACCACGAAATGATTTTTTATATATATCAAGAATACATTCATAGGAAGCAACATTTTCCCAATTCTATAGCACCAACTGGAAGGAAGCAACAACCCCTTGATTTACAATAACCAACCTAAAGGAAGATACAACTCCTTGAATTATTTTGCTCCAACTAGAAGGAGGTTGCAACCCCTTGATTCTCAGGCACCAACCTGAAGGAAGATTCAATTCCCTATGTTCTCTAGCACCAACCAGAAGGAGGCTAAAAATCCATTTCCTTTCCCTGTCATGTTGCCCTAAAATATAAATGTAGACCAACTGTCACTGCCACAATCACTGCCACTGTCATTTCCATTGTCATTTCCACTGTCACTGTCACTGCCACTGTCACATCAACCTATAACCTATCAACGTGTTATTGTATCCAACCTATCATTGTCAACCTCTCACATCAACTTGTTCAACCTATCATTGTCACCGATACTCAACCAGATCCTCTCACACAGATCATATACCAAGGACACCTCTCAAATAGATGTCCAACATCACCAACACATGCTTGTACCAAGCATGTACCAATATCACCAACATACCATCATAAGATATGTGTCTCAACCATGTATCAAAGCATGTACCAAACCATCAACATGTACCATACCAAGCATCAATTTTGTACCACAAAATGTACTGCAACAAGCGCATCAACCATGCACCAAACCCTGTACCAAATCGTGCATCAACCATGCACCGTAACTTGTACCAAACCATGCATCAACCATGCACCATAACTTGTACCAAACCATGCATCAACCATGCACTATAAGCTATACCAAATCATGCATCGACCAAAACTTGTGCCATACCATGTTCCAACACCATATCATGCAGCAAATATGTATCTCGCCACACATCAATGTCACCAAGGAATTCCTCATACATATACCCAAAATGTGTCTCAAACAATGTGCCCAATATCCAAGATGCTCCTCAAACCATGTGCCTCAACCATATACCATATCACTCATGATATGTCTCAATCATGCCATACACCATGTACCATAAGATATCATCAATAAAGTGTCTCAAAAAATTATCAAAAAACCAATATCATATACCAAGTATATGTCTCAACCATGCACCTAATGTGTGCCTCAAGCATGTGTCAATGTCTCAACAATATACCAAAGACTTGCCTCAATCATGCAACATAATATTATCAACATGTAACCCTCAAAAACTACATATAAACATACATGTAACTCTGTATCTGACCCGTTGTATGTGTTCATATACCTGAAGACCTTCCTCAACTTCAACAACAAGAGAATAGCATTGTCATCAAACTTTACCTTAATCTCACGGGACTAGTTGTTGGATTAGTCACAAACCCTAACTTTCAACAAGCATAACTGTGTACCTATATTGAATAAAGGTCTAAAACTTATACCCAATATTATTCAATATGTTTTCTGAAATTCCTCTAAGTTTCAATTCTTGGAACATTACAGAAAAGGAGTTATAGAAAAAATGGGAGACCTTGTTGAATTTTGGTTTATTCTAGAGAGAGAACTTATAGAGCATGCCATGTGCAGAATATTCGTTATCGAGATCTGAAAATCATAAAAAACATACTACATATTGTACTATATCCAATTCATTTGGTCTCATTAAATTTGGACCCTCTATGAATAAGTTATGACTGTTTTACTCGGAACACATGTTTGATATTAGTTTCAAGACTAGCTAAAATCCCTATTTTCCACAAAGTGTATCTTAGAAAATGTAACGACCTAGAAGCTAAAAATTTTACCACAGGTCCCTTGACATGTCTAATAAAACTCCATTTTTTTCTATATGAATATTTCTATAAACAAAGTTATAACGAAAATGGTAAGATGGTGTTTAAATAACATACATTATAACACATCATCACAAGACTTCATCCTCGCTTGGAATTTCTCCCTTCTTTACTTCAACTTCCCTCTAAAATTCGTGTCAGATATCCTTGTTTACCTTAGATAGGAATCACTTACTCACAGAGAATATATTCAATAGAATGTTTGTGTTAATGTACTTATGAGTGACTTCTTGAGGTGTATATATACTTTTTCTAAGTAAAATTTTTCCTTAACTTTAGGGATTCTTGAACTTTCTTGTTACAACCACTTTACCATTTCATTAATTACTCTCAACCAATTAGGGGCTTATTAATGGCACCAACCACCCCCTTCTCTCTTGTCAATGAGGGGCTGAATCGACCTCCTGGTCTAGGATCGTTCAAGTCACCGAACCGAATGGTTCGTTGGGATCTTGATGGAACCGTTTTAACTTGACACATGCCCACTTTGTTTTTCCTCGGCACCTACGGACCCTCTCCTTAGCACTTTTCAAATCTTGCACCAATGACCTTAGCTCTTGATGCTAAGCTCCTTCCTTGATGTGAACATGGACTTCGACCCTGGGCCAGCTCCCTTCACGATCCCGCACTTCAGAACTTTCACGAGTTGTTTCCTCCTTTTCCCCGATTTCCAAATCGGTGAATTCTTAGGGACCAGGTCTATGGTCCACGCTCTTCTTGTGATCAACGGTTGTTATCAATTCATGAGTTTGGACTTCATGAATCCTTCCTTCTCCCAACTCTACTTTTCTCGACTTGCGAACCATCAATGTGTCGATCCCGGTTCCACATGTCCCTTTCCTTTGGATGGATAGCATTGCTTTCACTTCCCTAGCTCTTCGGGTATTCTCTCCTCGACTTTCTCCGAAGGGTTATTCCTTTTAAATGCATGGATATCTGCCACATGCCCTTCCATATTCAACGGTCTGGACTGAAATATCTCTTCGCAACTTCACGAAGATCTTCGTCTACACTCAGCAAACCTTTCGAAGTTATTTCTCCCAAACCTCACGATCTTCTACCACCTGTCTCCTCCTCGATGATGGATGATTTCATTGTCTTTGGGACTTCGGCAAGCCCTCGACTCCTTTTCACACTTAGCACAAATTTTCCTTTCGAGACTACCAGGAGGGAAAGAAGAATTCCACTGAAGGAAAAAAAAAATCATCCTTTAGGCCCACTTAGCACAAATTTTCCTTTCGAGGCTCTACTACAGATTTTCTCGTCTTGAAAACCTTCAAGGTTCCCAATTCCTTTTCATCCTTCAGTGGAATTCTTCTTTCCCTCCTGGAAGTCTCTCGCTCTTCTTCCTAACCTTGTAAGGTGAACTTACAACACCTTAGGCACACTCCTTGAGCTTGGCTCAGCTCTTCGACGGCTTCTCCCTTAGCCTTAGTGAAATGTTTAAGGCATCTCCTTTCCTTTGTCGATGCACTTCTTCCAAAGCCTTCCTTCACCAGAATGTTCAGCAATTTTGGGGTTCTCCAACACCTCCAACCATGTTGCTTTTGTGCATGCTCACACTAGCTCGATTCCCTCCTGGCAGAGTGTTTCAGAGTGTTCAGTAACTCTGAACTATGCTTCCTCCCACACAGTATTTCTTTCTAGGGTACTTAACCATCTTGAAATTTCTCCCCAAGTCTGTAAATTAATTTGGTGTGCCCTCCTGACAACTTCTCTTATGACTCCACTGAGTTCATACACACACTCCTTTCATCGGCTCACAGATTTTTCTTACTCTATTTCACACTCCTTGCACTTAGCCTAGAGAACCAGACTTAACTCAACACACTCTCGGATATAAAACTATACCTCTATCCCTTCATACCATTTCTAACATTCATCTACAATTCACAAACATGCAAATTCCATTCATAACACAACATCCATTACACAGAAATGTAGAACAGGAAAAACTGTCATTTTCTATTAATGGTGGAATGTCAAATTACAATAGTGGAGTCCGAGCTACAAATGAGTCTCGGATCTCTGTGTTTCTTTCCTTACAACCCAACCTATCCAACCCAACCTCTACTTTTCTTACAATACAAATATTTATATAAGAGGGGCTCTATGAGCTTCCCTCGCAAGCTAAATTAGTGTTATCAAATCACCTTTCAAAATTCCTATCGAAAGAGAAAATTACAATGATGGAAATCTGCTCCAAATCGGATGCAGATCCATTCTGTCGTCAACCACTTAATGGCGACCTTATCTCCAGCTTGTGAGAAAGCACGATTTGGCTCTTCCATCTTGTCCTCCTTAATTTCCTGGATCGTGCCTTGGATTCTTGAAGCAAAATGAGAGGGCAACGCTTCTCCTTCCTCAAATGTGCACCATATGTGAAATTTGAATGGTGCATGCTGAGGTGGAGCGATGCTCCTGTGTCACTTCACCCATATTGTAACCAATTATGGGCTTCTTAACCCATATTTGGGGCTTCCAACTTCATGATGACATATCTCCCTAACCGTGAGGAACCACGTGGCATACCACTTATCATCAAAAATGACACGAGAAGGATTGTCCATATATGAGTGCCTTCCCTGCATTTACATTGTCCTTCATGTTTGTATTCATTAACCAACTTTGGGTACCATAAACATACATTTGGGGCTTCATGTAAATTTCATCAAATGCACCCATGACATTTGTTGACATCAACCACTCCATCAATGAAAACTAACTTGCCATCAACCTTAACCATATCTCTAGGGATTACAGACTTCTTCAAGGGTTGACATCAATCTCTAAGGGTTGACATCAATGAAAAACAACTTTCCAACACCCTCTTGACATGGTCTTCCTTATAGTGGTTAAATTTGACTAGATTAAAGATTAAAAATATAAATTAGGATTTGACATGGTCCACACCTAATTAACATTCCATAATGACAAATCAGGTGCATTAATGCATCAAAAACTAGTTTAAAATAATGATTTTTAGGGGTAGTGAACTTAATGGTCCAATATCTACATTGGCCAACTTTTGAGGTTGACTTCATTGATTTTATAAATTTTGAGGTTATATGATGGTGGAATGGATGGCATGATGAGGGTTACGCATGACAAAGTGATGTATTTAGGTACAATTGTTGAAAATGGTGCAAGAAAGAAATTTTAAGGTGATAACAAAAAGAACTTATTATGATGACAACTCAAGTTCAAATCCCCTTGGGCTTGCTCCCCATGTTTATATGAGCTTGTGATAATGCGGGGCTAGTAAAAAAGGCCAAGTTAAAGTTATGGATGAATATTGATGGAATATGATCACCTTTATATGCAATTTTGTATTAGAGTATTTTGACAATGTTCTGTTACACATTAATCTCATTATTGTTTCCCTTGTTTATCGATAAAATAACAATAATGAGTTACAAAACTGATTCATATTTTGTTTCTATGGGCTATTATACATTAATATGGATGGGTAGTGTTTCCCTTGTTTATTGATCCAAAAAACAATATGTGTTACAAAGGAATGATATTTTGTTTATATGAACACACTTAAAGACAATATATTTTAAAACAATATGGATGTAATGACCTTAATAAGGGACATATAAGGGGATACGAGGTCAAATGCATATGTAAATAGTGGTTTATCCTAGTAGTCAGACTACATAAGCAATGAGTGAGAGCCAATATATATGAGAGGTCAAATCAACAATGCCCATATTGACTTATGATTTTTTTTATGGATGTATTTGGGTTATTTAAGAATTCATCTCCAAATATAAGGAGTTATTGCATCATTAGTTATAATAATACTTTTAGGAGCTATGATCCACATGCATATATGGTGTGCATTATGTGTATGTCTATTATAATTCATTATGCATCATCTTCATTGTAGGTGGTAACAAGGTGGAAAATTCTCAATTGAGCAACTTCAAGGAGTACATCTCACTAGTGAAGTTATAACTTTCTAGCGACCTCCACATTCATTTTATAATTAATTATTGAAAATGAGATATCATTTTATCAATAGAATAAATTTTAGTAACATTGGCATGAGAATGATTGGAGGAGAAAAAATGGAGGTTCTAGGGTTCTTTGCATGGAAGTAGGTTGGAGGAGAAGGGGGTTTTGAATTCAAAGAAGGAGGGTTTTATCTCTCGGGATGTTAGATCCCAAGATAGGAAAGGCTACAAAGGAAGGGTCATCAGAGGAGACACTTAATTCATTTATAGAAATAGTCAAAGGAAGTCCCAAAATCAAGGGCGAGGATGTCGGTATGGGTGGGGTCTACAATGCGAAGATAGAGACCCAGAAAAAGGACAAGAAGGAGACAAACCTACAGAGTTGAAAAAAGTGGCTTCAAAACAGTTGCTTAGCTAAAAGAATGGAAAATCCTAAGTACGAGGTTACCTCGAATGGGATAGGGAATTACATTCAATGGTTGTGATACCATGCCTTAATTAGGAAATTTATGTGGATGTGGCCCTCGGAGAAAACCCTACAACTTTGGATAAAAGAGAGATGGAAGGTTAAGGGGAAAATAGATCTGCATCTAGGTTAAAAAGGTTTCTTCGCAATATTTTTCACAGAGCCGGGGGAATGAGACAAAGTGTTTGAGGAGGTCCCTTGTTGCTTCAACTCAATGGGCCTCCATATGCAATTTTGGACAGAAAGGTTTGCTCCAGAAAAAGAAGACTTCACGACGGACCCAATATGGATCAGGATGTATTCCCTGCCTAGAGACTTTTGGGAGCCAGATATTTTGGAGGGAGTAGGAAACACAATTGGATCCTTTGTCAAAATATTTGAGGTCACAAAGGTAGCTAGGTATATTTCCTATGCTATAATTTGTGTTTATATGAACATTGCAAATTCCCTACCTAATTCGATAGTAGTTTCATACCAGGATGAAGAATGGATTCAACCTCTTGACTACGATGACATTCCCTTCTTATGTAGGAAATTCCACATCCATGGCCATATTTTCATATATTTCCCACTAAACACACATGTTCAATGGACTAAAGCTAAGGAGGAAACAGACCTGTAAGGCTTCACCAAGATTCAAAGTAAAAGGAAGGCCAGAAGACATGAACTTGAGCATCCCACGGTCGTCCCAACTAAGAAATATACCAAATACTTCAAGATCCTAGAAGGAGAACCTAATGAAACTTGTTCGGAAGGAAACCGAAAGAAACAGGTGCCAGAAACCAAGAAGGATACAGAAGCAGGGGAAGATTTATCCAAGAGATGAAAAATAGAGACAGATCAAGGGAAGGAAGAAACACCAATGAAAGTGGTGGTGATGAAGGAAACCTAAGGATATGATTCAGAAGAGGAAGAGGAAACAGATCTAGATATGAACCAGGATATGGATCTAGAGGAAATTTCACTAGATCTACCGACCCTTAGGGATACCCATGGAGCCCAGAAAATCAACAACCTCACCATCTCTCAATTGAGGAAGCTTCAAATATATTTTTTGAAAGGAAAAGGGGAAGGATCCAGTCTAGGTCTAGGAGAAGCAACTTCGGGGAACTTGGGAATCAATACTAACCCCATTAAGGCCTAGAAGAAGACCTCAAGAGAGGAAAAAAATAAAGGAAGGAAACCATAGCACTAAAAAATTGAAAAAATGGGAGCCATAATGGTCGGTTCAAGACAATTGGTCTACCTTTCAAATAAATATTTCCCCTCCCAACCCAAGTGTTGATCATGAATATTACATCCTGGAATATAAGAGGTATGAATTCCCTATCAAAACAATAGATTCTAAAGAAAAGGACCTCCCTGGAGAAGGTTGATATTGTCCTACTTCAAGAAACCAAATGTTGTTGAATTGTCAATTTTCAGATCTGATAATAATTTCCTTATGATTTCAAACAAATTTTATGCCACTGTTATCATAGAATAATTACACACTAAAAATATCAACCAAAATAAAAATTGCAGCGGAAAAAATAGAATCATAGCAAGATAGCCATGCACAGTAGACATAAGATTTTACCCTGGGAAACCAAACCTTGGGAGAAAACCCAACAACTTTTCATAAGAAGAAATCAATCCAAGTTTATCACCATCAATAAGAAGAAACCCAAGCATAATATAGTTTCACCCTTGAGGAAGAACCTTCAAATAAATAAAGCACACCCTAGGAAAGATGGCACACCCCCAAAAGATCTCCAAAATATAGCACACATCAAAACATAGCGCAACTGGAAACTGGAAACTACAACATGTAACTGCACACTACAACTAGGAATTGCACACTGCAACTGGGAATTGTACACTGCAACTTACACTGTAACTAGGAACTACAATTGGCTAATGCACGCTTTTAGAGGAGGGTTGTGATTGTCTAATAAGTGAAATGATTCATCCTATATTTATACAGTTCGAGTCACCTTTAATTTCCTTATGGGGACAACTTCTTCTTTTGTCTTCAATTTATTCTTTAATGCTTTTTGGGGTTTATTCAATGGTTTGTCTTGTCTTCTTGGCATTTCTTCTTCACTAGAAATTTTTTCCATGATCCTTGTTGATGTATCATCTCCTCACATGTACGTCTAATCAATATAGGGCTCTAATGTTGAGTAGATTCATCGAGAAGCCCCTTATTGCAAGAGGTCTCTTGAGCCTACATTTTCAACATTAGACTAGACTTGTAAATAAGTCAAACCTACCCTATAAATAATAGATCACTTCAACCTGGAGCAGGAAATGTTAGAGCATCCCAAGTCTTTATCACTCCTCTTCAAATTAGCATGACTACTAGGATAAACACTACACCTGGGCCATTTACCTATTCAAAAACATATGTATTCCAACAGAGGACGAACACCTTCAGTAACCACTCACATAACCATATCAAAGATTAATACCCGATGTTTTCACATGGTAAAACCCCTACGGGGAAACATCCAAGGCCCCAGCCAACGCGACCACTTGGAGCAGTTTATTAATGCAAAACAAAAAGATTACAGAGAGATTTTACTACAGATTTTCTCACAATCAATCATCGGCAAATCACCATCCATGCTCTTTAAATAGAGATCATGGAACAATCAGGTGTTAAGCCATGGATCAATGGTCGTTAAGATTGCGGAGAGTATGAACCATCAGATCACTCTATGTCGGGAACATATCGTGACCATCAGATTTCCTAATTACAAATGCATATTAATGCATACTAAAGAAACACACTAAGAAACACGCTTTTACCTAACGACACATTAGACCAAGTAGATCTTAACTAACTCCTAAGTTTCTAAATATCCTAACATACCCCCTTAATAACAACTTGGGATAGGATTGAAGGATTTACAATGGTGACACAATAGGAGAAGGAAGGCGGCATTAGAGCCTATCCCCCCTTAATGACAACTTCATGAACTCCTAACATAGATCAAAGTTTGGAAAACTTCGCTTCTGTAAGAGACTTTGTGAAAATGTCTGCAACTTGATCTTTTGTAGGGAAAAAGAGGACTTCAATAACTTGTTCATGAATGAGCTTTCTGATGAAGTGCATGTGTAGCTCGATGTGTTTTCTACGTTGATGTTGAACTGGTTCTTTGGCAATCTTGATGGCACTCTGATTGTCGCACCAAAGGCTGGTCGGATGTTGTTGCTGGAATCAAAACTCTGAAAGGATCTATCGAAGCCACAAGGATTCCTAACTTGCATTTATTGTTGCTCGGTACTTTGCTTCTGCTGAAGAAAGTGAAATAGCCTATTATTTCTTACAGGCCCAAGTGACAGGTCATGAACCAAGGCTAAAAACATAACCTGCAATATACTTTCGATCATCAGGGTCGCTGGCCCAATCTGACTCAGTGAAACCAACCATTAAAGGAGTCCCCCCTGAAGTGTAATGTATCATGAACTGAACTGTACCACAGACATAGCGAAGTATCCTTTTAGCTTCTTTTCGATGGCTTTCATGGGGTGTTTGCATATACCGGGCAACAAGACCAATAACAAAGGAAATATCAGGATGGGTATGAGTCAAGTATAAGAGGCTACCAACTAAATGATGGTACAGGGTGGCATCAACTTCGGGAGAAGTACAGGTGGTAGTAAGCTTGACTCCAGACTGGAAGGGAGAAGGGGTTGGTTTACAATCATCCATTTGAAAGTGACGAAGAAGGTCACAAGCATACTTAGACTGGGAAATCAAAATTCCTGTATTGGTTTGCAAAACTTGGAGGCCAAGGAAATAGTGAAAACGCCCAAGTCTGTCATTTCAAATTTCTTGTTAAGGCTAGTTTTCACATGGTTTAAAAGTGTTGAGTCACTACCAGTAAGGATAAGGTCATTAACATAAAGGAAAAGGATTATGAGATGGCATCCTACTTTCTTGGTATAGACATTAGGATCATAATGGCATCTAGAGAATCCATTGGCAATAATAAAGTTGTCCATTTTGGCATACCAAGCTCGGGGAGCTTTCTTGAGACCATAAAGATATTTCTTAAGGAAAAAAAACAAGGCTAGAGTCATTCTGGACATAGCCAGGAGGTTGTTCCATGTAGATTTATTCTTGCAAATCTCCATGCAAGAAGGCGGATTTAACATCCATCTGATGGACCTCCCATTTATGTGAGGCATCAAGGGAAAGAACAAGTCGAATGGAATTCATTTTGGCTACAGGGGCAAAGGTTTCATTATAGTCAATTACCTCAACTTGGAAAAATCCTTTGGCAACTAATCGAACCTTGTGTCTTTCAACACTTCCATCTGATGCATACTTAGTTCTATAGACCCACTTACATCTAACAAGTTTTCTTCCTTTTGGAAGAGGTACAAGATCCCAAGTATCGTTTAATAAAGAATGATACTTTTCATTCATTGTTGTATCCCAATCTGGATGACCTAAAGCTTCTGCAAATGTATTTGGATCATGAGTTTTTAAAACTTGAGCCAAAAGAGAAGAGACATGTTGGAACTGTGAACGTGTTTGATGTTGATCTAAAGGATCACCGACAAGATCACCAGTTGCTTCTCATGTTGAACAGACCCATCTAGGAAACGGTGAAGTTGGTGTTGGTTCAATTTCAAAGGAATCATCAGGAAGAAGGTGAGCAGGCAGAGGTGGATTTTCATCCTCACTGTCATCATCTGAAGAAGAAACCAGAACAAAAGAAGGCACAAACGTCGAAGATGGCTCGCAGGTTGATGAAGGCACAACCGCTAAATTAGTCTCACAGACCAAAGAAGGAACAAATGTCGAATTAGGCTCGCAGGCCAAGATATTTTCATCAAAGTTAACATCTCTTCTAATAATAATTTCATTACAATGTGTTTGAAGAAGTCTATAACCTTTGAAATCTTCAGAATAACCAAAAAATATACACTTCTCACTTTTCGGTTGCAATGCTTTCCTTTTCTCATCTGGAATGTGAGCCCATGCTATACTGCCAAATACACGGAAGTGACTTACATCTGGTTTAATTTTATTCCAAGATTCTTCCGGTGTTATATTTTTAAGAGCTTTTGTGGGAGTGCAATTTACTATGTAATTTGCACAGTTGATGGATTTTGCCCAATACTTTAGACTTAATCCCTTAGATTGGATCATACAATTAGCCATTTCTTTTAATGTGTAGTTCTTTCTCTCAGCAACACCATTCTGTTGTGGTGTATATGGAACAGTGTGTTGCATTTGGATTCCCTGTGTAGTGCAGTAACTTGTAAAATTATTGTTCACGTATTTGCCTCCATTATCTGTTCTTAACCTTTGAATTTGATGTCCAGATTTCTTTTCTACAAGGGCCTTGTAGGCCAAAAACTTTTCAAAAAATATGCTCTTAAGTTTTAGGAAGTAAACCCAAGTACGTCTGGAAAAGTCATCAATGAAAGTTAAGAAATACTTGCACCCAGAAAACGAAGGAGAAGAAAGTGGACCACACAAATAACTGTGAACAAGTTGCAAAGGACCCGAGGCGTGCCAAGAGGCACATTTGTCAAAATTGACTCGACGATGTTTTTCGAGAACACAACTGACACAAACACCATCTCTGCATGAAACAAGAGGAAGACCAGTCACCATCTGTTGATTACATAGTTGTTGCAATGAGAGACAGTTTAGATGACCAAACTGCTCATGCCAAAGTTTGCTCAATTCATTGCTATGAGCAACAAAAACTGATGAAAAATATGACAACCCAAAGTTGTCAAACTTATACAACCTAGTAATATCATCAGCAATTTCAGTTGCAAGAACATGCTTAGGATCTTTTATATCCTTGATTTCAACTTGGTGAGATGAAAACTCTACGGTTTTACCTTCACCTGAATGAGTGATTTGATATACTGATAAAAGGTTACAAGAAAGACTTGGAACACATAATACATCATTGAAATGACCATTTTCTACTTGAACTATTCCAGATCCTTCAACGCTAAGAGATCTATCATCACCAACAAATATTTTCTTGGTGTTACATTCATTTAGAGTAGAAAATTTGTCTCTATCCTTAGCCATATGATAAGATGATCCAGAATCAATAAACCACTCATCAGAAGTAGAAGTAGAAGTTGTATTGAAGGAGAAACCAGAAGATGAAAGTGCATGTCCATGAGAAGAAGAAGAAGTAGAATCAATATTGATGGTGTGCTTCTTCATCGTTGCTTCTAAAGTTTCCATCTTCTTGAAACATTTGAACTCATCATGACCATCTTTATCACAAAAGTTGCAATGTCTGTCAGTCTTCTTATTTTTATATTTTTCTCCTTTGTCTCGATTAGGAGCGGAAGTTGTCTGAGTGGGTTTGGGACCTTTATATTGCTTGTTGTTGTGGCAAGGATGTTGCTTCTTGGGATTCTTGGGTTTATCTTTTTGATGGACAACTAAGGCTTTGTTGGAGGTACCTGCAGTGTTGATCACTCCAAGTTTTACTAGCTTATCTTGCTCTCTAATCAAAGCATCACAAAAGTTCTCAAGAGTGGGTTTTTGATTAGTTGTCCCTAGAGCCTCTTGCATGGCATAAAAGGTAGATACAAACACAGAATATGCACTACCTAGCTTAGAAAGAATAAGATAGATGCAACGATTTTCGTCTATCTTTATCTTACATTCTTCACATAAAGTTCTGAGTGTTTTCAACTTAGATAGATAGTCTTCAACACAAGAAACATCACTTGGACTTAAAGTTAGTACTTGATTTTCTCATTGTTGTGCTCTAATAATATTGTGTTTATGAAACACAGATTCAATATTTTCCCACGCTTCTTTGGGTTTATCAACTGAATGAAGGTGGAACCTTAAATCAGGAGAGATGGACATTTTGATTAATCCACGTGCTTCATCATTCCTATTATCCCATTTGGCTTTCTTATCAGCATCAGTGGGTGTTGTTTCCTTTCCCAAGGTAATCTGATACAAGCCTTTACTTTTTAATAAATCCTCCATATGGGATTTCCATTGGAAGTAGTTGGTGCTGGTAAGTAAGAGATTACTTGTAGAATCCATATTAAATATGCAGATAATATGGATAAAAACTTAAACTGATGATCTAAATGGAAAGAGCTCGAAAAGTTATTCAATTTTAAAAAG
>ML787190.1:184646-201284 GCA_009831015.1 Picea engelmannii
TGCACTACGCCATTCTGGATGGAGTCTACCTTGTAGCCTCACGTCCCCTTTTCTACATCACCATAGGTATCCTTAATCCTCTGTGCCAGGGCGCGATCTATAGCCTTCCCTGGGTAGAAGTCTTGTGGGTCTGGTCCCTGCATGCTCAATCCGATGATCCTATGGATCAACGTCGGATCGACTACGATGCGTCTGTCTAGCCATAGATAGCCATCATGGTAGCACGATATCAAGAGCTTAACACGCGCGTTAACGTCCTGGTGCCTTCCAAAATGTAGAATCTTCATCACATTCAAGATGGTGGACTGCGTGAGGTTCATAGTCCATGGTTGGGGGATTATCCTTGAGTTCTTCCCCTTCATCCTAGTTAAGTACCTGTGAGGGGCGAGCATACTATGGTTCTTGCAGTCCCCTAGGTTGAAGTCGTTGAATTTTAATGTCGCAATCTTATCCTGCTGTGTTCTAACTGCCTGTATCCCCTTCAAGAGGTACGCAGTAACTAGGGTGTAATCGAAGTCTCTGGGGACACTGTCACGACTCACCAAGCCAAAGGCGAGATGTAGTTGGGAAGGATAGTCGCGATTAGCTTTGTATTCTCCAAGTCATCTCGATGCTTGGTTCTTTCCTCGAGTGCAGCTTGAGATGGTCCAGATCCATGAGCAGTCGATGGGGAGGCTTACACTCCTCTCATCGATGAAGCTTGAATCCCTGTGGACATTACTTTTTCGACCATTAGATCGATTAAGACTTCTTCTACACACTTTTTAGTTGCGCTGAGTTCGTCTGACATACATGCTCTCGATCGGATAACTCAGGTCGATGAATGAATGCTCGATGCAATAGAAGAGGTGGTGAAATCTCAATAAACACGGTGTGGTAGCAATGAGTTCTCTCATTGGTGCGGATACAATTCACAAAAGTGTTCTTGGTGAAACAGTCGATGGAATAAGTAGACAAAGAGGTAACAGATCTCTCCAACAAGTGAGAAGCCTTCATCAATGTAGTTATGTCCGTTGTGGCACGGTCCCAACGGTTTGATAACGAGATTTCTAGTCATAACTGTTGTTCCAACCATTCGGGGCGTCGGTCTAATGGTTATAATGATTCCAACGGTCATATCGCTTCGCCATGGCGAAGTGCCATGTTGTGTTGTTCTGATATCCCGACGAAGTTCTAGTTTTGCAAGCCTTCCTTCTACGAAGTCCCCTATGGAACCTTCTGCAACTTTTTTATTCTGGCTTTCTTCTTACTGAGTTTTCCAACCTTCTTCCCTATGATCTTTGTCTCGGTATTCCTCTTTCCATTATGATTCTTATCTCCTTTTTGCATAGTTACTTCGCGTTGTTGAGATTATTTCGTAGGATTCGAGGGCAATACTTCTTCATTGTCTGAGGTAGGTGCTCCACTCTTATGTGAGTCTTCTTGTGTTCTTTCAACTTCGACATCCAAGTTTCTGGTTCTAAACAACTTCGATATGTTCTCCTATTCTTCAATCAAGTGTGTTATCCTATGAGTCATAAAATCTTTTAATTCTTGCTTCTTCTGTTCTAAGACTTCCTCTTTTTTTCTTCTAGCATGATCCTTCTCAATCCATGTTTTTCCTAGTAACATAGAAAATGGGGTGTTGTTCTCAATAAATTTTATAACCTCAAAATCTTCCTCTATTGGAATTCCATGAGAAATCATAGATATCTGGGTGAGTCTTCCACATAGAGTTATCAACTTTCCTCTAAATAATCCTACCCCTCTCAATGAAGGAATCATAGCAGGCTTTCCTAAAATTTCCCAGGTTCTTTCTGTCATGAAATTCACCTGTGTTACCTCATCCAGAACATAGTCAATGTCAAAGTCTCCTATTTTTGTTTCTATGCACTCTTTTTCTTTCAAGCTCTCTGATAAGTTGACATTTCTATGACCATTCAGGGTTTCTTTCATTCGTAGTAATACATTCTTTGATTCTTTCTGGGGTTCTTCCATGGTCTTAGTTTCTTGATCTTCCTCAAGGTTTTCTTGTCTCATATTCATTCTGTCAACCTTAGCAATCATTATAGGGAAGTCCAAAACTTCATGGTCTATAGCTTTACAACAAAGGAAAATAGGACCTCTATCAGGGCATTCCTTAGCAAGATGTCCCGGTCTTCTAAATGATCCCCAACCTTTCATGTACTGCACACTAGGGTCATAGTAACTAACCTACAAAAAAAAAAATCTAGGATCCTGCATCCATTTGTTAGTCCAAACATTCTTTGTATGCATAGGAATAACATATCTTTCATCATTTCTATCAGATCTACTCATATCAAATCTTCTTTCTTCTAGATGTTCCCTAGTTTTCAAGCTAGGACAAAATTTATCAAATATACCTAGATTCATACTTTCGAAATAAAAATTTCCACTTATCTTACCTTTTCAATTAAAATTTTTCATTGTTCTTACCTTTATCAGTGCACAAAGATTCAATATCTTACCTCTTTTCTTCAGATCTGACTTCTCTTCTTAGCACAAATATTCACAAGTCAAGTAGAATACTGCACACTAGGGCAATAGATCTACGCATGGATCTTTCTCTTTTTCTTTACTTCAGTTCCTAGCAATCACAGTTTCAGGTCCTGAAAAAAGAACCATTTGTTGACACAGGGGAAGACCCAGGGTTCAACGCTTCAACAGTACACCAACAAAACCCTAACTACCAGCCATTTTGGCAACACCTGCGAAGCAGATGTAGTCTCACCTGAGGTAGGAGCAAGGGTGGTTGCAAGACTCCAGTGTCTGCAACCTTATCTAGGACACAGATATGTTATTGTAACACCTTAATAGAGAACTTAGAAATGATAGATCATTAGTATTCAACCTTAACTCACAATGCAGATAAATCCTAACAAGAGATCAACGCAGTATTCACCCAGATCTAGTATATTCAAGTACTAAGCACATTCACATAGATTAGATCTAGCATTCATTTATATTATTAAGCACAAAGCATCAACAGATCTATCTATCATTTATCTATGCCAAAGCACTAAGCAAGTAAACACATAAACACATCAATACATCGCACAAATCATAACAACACAGGATATGCGTGGTTCACCCCCAGCCTGGGGCTATGTCCACCAACTCTTCTTCTCCTTTATTATCTTTTATCAATCTTCTACATGCACAGAGCCACGAGATCCTACTTCGCATAGGACAAGAGATCTATGCGCACTCCGCTACATCCTCCTTCCCTGAGCTAGATCACAGCACAAAGCCTTTACACGGTCTCTTACAGTCATTTGCACTTAGCCTTGCAAGCTTCTCATAGTATGCACAAAGCATGTACAACTACCACTTGCACTTAGCATATCATCACACAGATGTCTATATCATCCTTCGCGCTCCTTCTTACATCGCCTAGATATCTATTTATCCATTACAAAGTGGGCCTAAACATGGTTAAACCCATGGGTCGACATCCCCATACCCATTACATAAGCCCAAAACCCAAAAAGCCCTAAACAAGGGGCTAAGATCCCGCGATCTCCACTTCGACTTATGCTCCACCTTTGACAGCCTGTTGAAGTCCTAAAATAGGTCAAACATGACCAAGGATCCTCAAAACTTGGTCAAGGGCCAACAACACTACAACTGGCTAATGCACACTTTTAGAGGAGGGTTTTGATTGGGTAACAAGTGAAACGATCCAACCTTTATTTATATAGTTCGAATCACCTTCAATTTCCTTATGGGGAGGGTTGTGATTGTCTAACAAGTGAAATGATATAGCCTTTATTTATACAGTTCAAGTCAACTTCAATTTCCTTGTGGGGTCGACTTCTTCTTTTGTCTTCAATTTCTTCTTTAATGGTTTTCGGGGTTTCTTCAATGGTTTGTTTTTCTTCTTGGCATTTCTTCTTCACTAGAAAAGTTTTCCATGAGCCTTGTTGATGTATTATCTTCTTACATGCACATCTAATTAATATAGGGCTCTAATTTTGAGTAGATTCATCGAGAAGCCCCTTATTGCAAGAGGTCTCTTGAGCCTACATATTCAACATTAGACTAGACTTGTAAACAAGTCAAACTTGCCATATAAAAAATAGATCACTCCAACCTAGAGCAAGCAATGTGAGAGCATCTCGAGTCTTTATCACTCATCATCAACTCAACATGACTAATAGGAGAAAGACTACACCTGGGCCATTCACCACTAGCCAAATTAGCATGGCCCTGTGAGTGAATGTATCATTCTCCCTTGGTCAAATCAGCATGACCAATATGAGAGAATGTCTTCCTGATGCTGCCAACTGGAGAAACATCAACATCCTAGACCATTCACCACTAGAAAAATCAACATGGCCCCGTGAGTGAATGTATCATTCTCCCTTGGTCAAATCAGCATGACCAATCTGGGAGAATGTATTCCCGATGTTGAAACATCAAAAAATGTGATGATGGAAACATTAAAATAATTACTTAGAGAATATGGCTTGGATGTGAAGCTAGATGGATCACAGCAGAAGGTGCTTATGGAGGAGTTTCTACTCTCTGGAACTCAGAATCCATGGAAATGGAGGACTTTAATGCTAGACATAGGTTACTCACCCTAAAATTCAAAGTGAAAATCTCAGGAGAAGAATGATACATCACAAATTCTTATGGTTTGAATCCTTACAGTCTAAAGAGATGCTTCTTGGATGAAATTAACCTACTAGGATCATCCTTGAAGCATTAAGTATGGATCTTGAGAGGGCATTTCAATATGATCAAGTCCACATTAGAAAACAAAGGGGGTATCTAGATCTTAGATCCTAAGAATGTAGCTTTCAAAGAACTTACATAAAGGCTCTATCTAGTAGATGTCCCCCTCCAGGAATGGTCTCTTTACTTGGAATAACACAAGATTGTTGCTCACCTAGATAGGTTTATGCTCTCTAAAGAAGGCCTTCAATCCAAATAGGGTCTCTCTACATGTGTTCTCCCCTACCATGGTTTGAATCATTATCCCATCATCCTGGAGTGGCCCCCATTTTGGAAGCAAGGGCCCATTCCATTTCGATGTGAGAAATTATGGATTGACCATCCAGATTTTCTTCCAAACTTGTCAACATGGTGGAAAGGCCCAAAATATCTCCAAGGAATCGAAATGTTCCAGTTCCAGCAAAGACTAAATCAAGTTAGGCGGTGCATTAGGAAGTGGAACAAAGAAGTGTTCAAGAATATCTTCAAAGATAAGAGGAAACTAGAAAAAAGAAATGGAAGATATCCAACAGAAAGGGATTCAAGGGAACTACTATTCAGAGCTTAGTTCTCAGGAAGCTGAAATTAGAGAAGGTCTAGCGAAAAGAGACCAACAGGAAGAGATATTATGAAAGAAAAATTACAAGATCCATTGGATTATGGAGGGGGACAAGAACACTAAGTTCTTCCACAACTCCTTAATCCAAAAAAGGAATAAAAATAGAATTGTTTCTATCAAATCTCGGGATGGGAGTACCAAATTTAAATAGGAGGGCATCAAAGAGGAGATTCTGAATTATTATCAAGACCTCCTTTCCGAACCCGAGGTTAACATACAGGGGGGAATATCCAAAATAATTGAAGCCATCCCCATGCTGATTTCCCCAGAATAGTCCCAAAGTTTGATGAGGCCAACTTTCTTAGAGGAAGTAGAATATATTGTCAAAAATATGGTCTAAGGAAAATCCCCATGCCCAGATGGTTTCACCATTGACGTTTTCCAAGCTGGGTGACCAATTATTGATAATGATATCTGGGAAGTAGTTGAAGAATCACAAAGCTCCAGATCCATTATGCAGGTGTTCAATTCCACTTTCATCACATTAATCCCTAATATTAAAGGAGATAACACTGTAGATAATTTTCATCATATCTCTTTATGTAATGTCATTTATAAAATTATTTCCAAATTGATAGCTACTAGGCTTAAGCTAGTCCTTCCGCTTATTATCTCTCAAGAGAAGGGAGGTTTCGTGGAAGGCCAAAAGATATTGGATGTGATTGTAGTATCCCATGAGGCTATTCATTCCCTTAAGTTTTGAAAGAAAGTGGGGATGATGATGAAATTGGATATTTCTAAAGCCTATGACAAGATGAATTGGGATTTCCTTAGGAAGATGTTACTTGATTTTGGATTTGGAGGGGAATGGGTGGACTGGGTCATGAACCTAGTTTCCTCAACCTTCTTTTCCATCCTAGTGAATGGTTCCCCCTCCAAGACCTTCAATGTCTATAGGGGTCTCCATCAAGGAGACTCGTTATCTCCCTTCATGTTCATCATTCTGGTAGAAGGTTTGGGTCGTAGCCTCACCTGAGCTAAATAGAAAGGGGACATCAAAGGGATCTCCCTCCATTAAGGAGAGGAGGCTCTGTCTCATCTATTATTTGTGTATGCTAACCTTCTTATGGGGATTCCTATGATGAAATAAGTAGAAGCATTTAAAAAACTCTTGGACCTTTTCAACCTGACCTCGGGCATGGTCATTAACAAGGAGAAATATCAAGTCTTTTTCTTCAACACTCCCTAGTCAATCCATAGACATATGTCCACCCTGTTAGGATTTCAACCCTCTTTCCTTCCAACTAAATATTTAGGAGCCCCCCTCCTCCTCAAAGCTCTCCATAATCCTCTGTGGGAGGAAATCATGGCCAAACTGGAAGCCAAACTCAGTAGCTGGACTCACCACTTTCTCCCTTTTCTTGGTCATGTCCTCTTGATCAAGTTTGTCCTCTCATCCCTCCCTATGTACCTATTTTCTATTTTATCCACTCCTTGATGTTCATCACGAAAATTCAAGATCTTCAACACAAATTTACTTGGGGGGGGAGCCTCAAAAGAAAACAAATGGGCGTTGGTGGCCTGGGATACCCTCTGTAAACCCAATTTGAGAGGAGGGATAGGTCTCAGGTATCCTAGGTTATTAGGAAAGCCTTGACAACGAAACTTTGGTGGAATTGGGTCAAGTCCCCCAAGGCCTTTTGGGAAAAACTACGGAGTAAGTACATCTCCATGATTCCTAAGAAACATCTGATCAGAGAAAAGGGTGATAGGCCATGGTCTTTGATTTGGAATAACGTCTAGAGTAACCTCCTTTTAGTCCAACAACAGTTCTTATGGGAATTTCATAGTGGTTGTACAACCTTCTTTTGGGGAGACAGGTGGGACCAAATTACTATCTTAGGGGCTGAAGGAAATTTTCAAGAACTTCGTTAGACTATGGAGCATCCTGGTTGGGTGAAGGTGAACCATTATTGGAATACCAACCATTCAAGTCAAATCCCCTTTGTACAAATTCAAAATCCATTGGAGGAATGGCCAACTCAGTGTTATGAGCATACCAGAGACATGGCCTTGAAACTCTTGTTATAACATCAACTCGAGGATAGAGAAGGATAAGAAATCATTTGTTGGGGCAGGAACATGGATAAAAATTTTAAGGTAAAAGAATCTTACTTATCCTTCTTAGATCTAGGGGAGAACCAAAGTCATTCATTATGGGGGAAAATTTGGTCGGTTACCCTCTGGCCTAAAATTTCTACCTTTCTATGGATGGTAGTGAACAAAAGGATTTTGACGTGGGAATCCCTCCTCTGTAGAGGATTTATGGGGTCATCAATATGTGTCCTTTGTATGGAAACAAAAGAATCCCTAGATTACTTTCTTGGCTCTTGCAAGTTCACGACTCAACTTTGGGATATTGGCACGACCCTCTTTAGGAAAATAGACTTGAGGAATCATAATATGACTGAAACCATATAATTATGGAGTGATAACCCCTCTAACAACCCTATCCTTAATAGAGTCTCGGAAACCTTTCCAGGCTTTCTCGTGTGGAACTTTTGGAAAGAAAGGAATAGGAGAATATTTAAAGATAAAATGTTTACTAGGGTCCAACTGTGGGAAATAATCAACATCAATGTGAAGGAATCCATCCGTGTAGTGCCCTAGTCTACCCAAGATCTCCACATGGAAGCTCCCAAGAGGATCATCTTAAAAACGGGCATCTGGAATCTTGTATCAAACAAGATTCTTTGGTTCAAAAGGTGGGAAAGGATCGAATCCATGACCAGTGGATTCCATATCCAGAGGAATTTATAAAATTGAATTTCGAGGGTCCATCAAAGGGGAAACTTTGACATGCAAGAGCAGGGGGGATATTTTTGGATCACAATGGAGTTATGATCATGGTCTATGCATCTAATCTGGGGCTTACAACAAATAATTCAGCGGAATTGGTTGACCTTCTTCAAGGCCTGGTGATAGCTCAGACTCACGGACTCTCGACCCTGGTGTTAGAAGAGGACTCTCAATTAGTCATTAGATCTCTTCAAAAAGTCATGAGTGGTTTGAAGGCAGACAAAGTATCCAAACATTGGAGGATGAGCTACGAGATTTCTGAGCTCGAGCGACTGGTAAAAATGCTTGGAGCCATAGTTCCAAAGTTGGTTCATAGGAAGGAAAACTCAACGACTGACCGCATGGAAAACCTTGTTGTCACAATGCCGAAATTTCATATACTTTCAAGGTCGAGGGACCCACTTCCAGGGGGGACAAATGTGATGTTGGATCGATGTTGCTAAGAAGACATGACCATGTGGAGGGAAAGAACATAGTTGGAAATTCTATTCACCCGATGGGATGGGATGAATCCCGAGGTGGGATAGGTAGACAGGTGGTCAAGTACTTGGAGGGATAGTACAGAGGTTGCAAGGTCATTTTCCCCTGGGGATGGTACGAGGCCCAAAGCCAACTAGGTAGACAGATGGCCAAACATGGCCATGCAAGACAATGATGATCCACCACCTTCCTAGAATCATGAAAATTTCTAGAGAGAGGAGAGGGGAAGGTCGCCAAAGGTCTGTAGTAACTATGTTTTCACATGATCTAAGTGACAGATCCCATAGAGTCTGTACAAAGGCCTCAGTCTTTATCCAGGTGATGGATCGATCACATGTTGGGTTCAGTCTTGTCGACGCCAGAAATGTGGTAAGAGATCTAATCACCTGCCTTCCCACTATGGAAAATCATAAGAAGTACAAAGGGATTTGGTACCCTAGATCAGTGTACCACCTTAGTAATATTAATGATCAGATTCACAACGATAAAATCTATAAAGGGCAATTCAAGCTCTGTGTAGTGTGCCTCCCTCTCGACTCTTATCCGCAACCCATATTTTTGTCTTTAATTCTAAAGAGAAGGTTCAACATTAGTAGAAGAATGGCCCATCGTTGGAGGAAGAAAGAAAAGAATGGCCATGTGGGATGCCATGACAAGGAAGCCTCCTCGTCAAAAGGACATGGTTGTCTCACTAGAGTGGAAAAGGAATCCTATGGTAAAAAAGAATGTTTCTGGGTCCACTATTTGGGGGACGAAATTTAGTTTGTTGAAGCCCTAGAGGATCATGTTCTATCTCAACAAAGGGTGACCAAGGAGGAGGACATAATAGAGGAAGAAACAAAGTGGGTGGCAGACCCGGTGAACCCAAGAACCAGAGATACACGCTACTTCAAGATGGTGGAGGCGTATTGGATGGTTAAGGATCTTGTGGCTCAGGATGTCAGTGCAACCAAGAGAGAGCATAATGAACTACTCCACACAATACATATCTTGGAGGGAAAATTTGAACTATACTACCAAGAGAAACATGGTATTAAGTTTCGTGTGAATCAAGAAGACCAAAACTACGACCAACAAGGAAGCAGCCAAGCAAAGCAATCTTCACCAAGATCACTCCAGTGCCCTATTGTGGTAGATGATGATCTGGAAGAGGATGATCAACGTGAGTACATAACTCCCAATACTCTAGGTGGTCAACATACAAAGAAGGATCCAGGAAGCCAGACCTAAACCTTATGTTTGGGAGATTAATCGTGTGCGAGATCCCCAACAAGTTTTTCAAGCTTGTTTTGTTTCTAGTCTTGTTTTGTCTCTTGTTTAGGTTGTTAGTGGTTCTGATCCATTTAGGCTCCAGCTCTAACTTTCGGCATATATGTGGAACATATGATAAAACCTTGATTTCATGATGGTTATGGTTGTCCTAAATAGGGTTTAGGGGTATGGTTTCCTCTTTTTGGTAGACCCCCATGTTTAGGCATTTTGTACTATATTGTGATATAATAGAAGTTGCCTCTTTTTAGCTTAAAAAAAAACATTGGCATGAGAATATTATAAGTACAATCTATATAAGTTATGGTTTCTACCCAATCCCGAAACATTGATAAAACTAATAGAGTTCACTAAAATACACATATTGAGTATTTTGAGCTCTAATTGTAGTGACACTAGTGATGTTTGAAAGATGACATTAGATGTTGTTATAAGTCTAAAATTTGGCATCGATAGGGAAAAGTTCCAAGATTATTGTTTGTACTGGATCATTCTCTCAATTAGATATAAGAACAAAAGAGTTTAGCAAGTGACCATATCTTCATTTAGAAAACCCAAATTGAATGAGACTAGTGGTATTTAGTAGCACGAATTTCAAGTTGTTAAATGTCTAAATTTCAGTGAAGTTAGAGAATAAATCTTAGAGATATAATATTTTCAAGGTTGGCTTGCAAAGCAATCCCCATTGCAGGGTCTGAAATATCAAGTCAACTTAATATTGAAATAGCTCTCGATTGAAAGGACCAATTCAGGTATTTCACGGTGAATTTGAAAGAGGAAAGAGAGAATATTATACATATAATGATTTTGGGACAAATTTGGATAACTCTTGTGGAGATAATTGAATTGGAAATCCGTGGTACATACAAAGAACCAAGTTCTTGGCCCAAAATTGATGAAAATACAAAATTTTAATGGGGATAAAGAGGATATTGTTTCTAGAGATTCATTATTGAAAAGGAAAATTGGAGAAATGATTTATTTGCAAATCTCTATTTGGAAGGAGAAGTTATGAAGTGGTGGGAGAGTCTTGATAGAGACACTACTTTGAATTAGAGATGGGAAGAATTTGAAAAAAACTTTTCAAATAGATGGATAGAGAAACAAAAACAAAAGAAATGGATACTCTTTGTGTTTGCTATGAGGGAAAAATGTAGAAAATCAAGGAATTGAGAAAAGCTAAAAAAGAACTTACACAAAAAGATGATCAATGTTCCAAGTTGCAATCCCTTAATCAAACAATTATTAAGGAGGTTAAGAATTTAAAACAAGAAAGTGCAAGAAAATTGAAGAAAAAAAATTACTCGAAGGAAAAATATACAAAGAAAGATGAAGAAATAAAAAGGTTGGGTAAGCATAATCAAGAGCTTCTTAACAATGTTAATAAAATGAAATGGTATCTACAAGGTGGAAACAATAATCATAGATGAAGAGATGACCAAGAAAGTTGAAGAGGAAATCTATAAAAAGGTTGAAGAATCCCTACATGTTATTGAAGTCAAATCAGAAATGCAAACAAGAATGAAGGTTGGAAGAAATTGATAGATGGTGTCACTCTTCAGCTCAAAAAGAAAAGGAAGAAAAAATACAAGAAGGTCATTAAAAGATACTTGAAGAAACTGAGATCCAACTAGAGAAGGTAAATGTTAAATTGAAAATATCAACAAAAATGTTTGGCAAGATTCTCTCCCAAGAAAATACAATCAAATATCAAGCACAAAGGCTAGAACATTTACTACACCAGAAAATAATTAGATGGATGCAAAGTTTATCAAAAGCGAGGGAGAACCATCAAAATTCAAACCATGTCGACATCCTCATTCCTTGGAAATTCAATAAGAAAGACAAGAAAGTATAGAACAAGATCTTCAAGTCCAAAAAAGAAAATGACATAATGAACAACATTTATAGAACTAGAAGTAGAGGAATAGTAATGCAAATATTATCATGGACCAACAACTACAACAAATTGGTGAAGATACACCAAAACATGGAACCAAAGAAAAAGAAACTATTTGACATCAAATTATCAATGATTAACATAATAAAGAATCAATTATGGATGGATGGATATAATCAACAATTAAACAAGAGAGAAAAATCTGAGGAAATTATATTACTTAGTTTTATCATACTTAAAACCCTTAACTAAAAAGATTTGAGAATAAAAATTTTCAAAGGTTGTATTATGTAATTATCATAATTGAGGTAAATGAGGGGATAATGGGACAAATGTATATGTACATAATGGGTGGGTTTCTTAGTGGGCCTACATAGACATTTGGTGAGAACTATATAAAAGAGGTCAATAGAGTCATTATTACACATTGGCTTATGGATGTATTTGAGTTATTTGAGAGTTTCTTTTGAGTCATTATTACACATTGGCTTATGGATGTATTTGAGTTATTTGGAAGTTTCTTTTGTAATGTATAAGGAGTTGTTTATTACACATATTGGCTTATGGATGTATATGGATTATTTGGGAATTTCTTTTGTAATGTCCAAGGACATTTTTTCCCAAAAAAACACTTAACAAAATAAAACTAACCAATTATCTAACAATATTGGTGACAAGCTATTGAGCCAACCCCTTGGACTTGTAATGTACCAGTTATTTAAGTTATTTAACCTACCATAATAATATTTTTGGGAGCTGTGTTTAACCATACATCAACATACATATTATCAACATACATATTTGGTGTACATGGTGTGTAGATTTATCATCCTTTATTACGCATTATGCCCATTACAATGGATTTATAAAATTGAATCATACATCCCAATCAAGCAGCTACACAAATTATATGTATTTGACTTAAAACCAAGTGTAAGTAACGACTTGGAATTGCTAAATACTTCCAAGATTGAAGAAGCTTTTCGAACACAAGAATGGTTAAATTCAAAGTCCGGGGCTGAGCATGTTTAGCTTTGCTACTTATGCACATTTTAGCAAATATTTTTCTCTCAACCCAAACAATCAAACTCTACTTAATAGGTATCTAAGCCTGCAAACCAATACTACATTTGTATTGTAAATATGAACCAAGGAATGTCTACAAACTAAAGAAGTTACACTATTGTGAAACGAAAACAAACCCAAACACCGGCTAACACAGCTAGTGAAGATAGTATTAATAATAAAGTCAATACTGATAGTATAATCTAGCAGCTCAAAATAAAAGGTATACATGTCTCCTAAGATTTAAAATCAGTTCTTCACAGAGGACCTGATGAAGATACCCTAATGTTCATGGAATTGCCAAGACCAACTAATCATTATGTTGATCAATTCCAGGAGCACGTGCAATTTTCTCAATCTACAAACATAAACATGCTCTGCACCTTTTAATCCAACCAATGAAAACATTTCAAATCAAAGTTGGCAATGTAATTCTTACATCATGCTGTAGAAATGCCACAAAATCTCTTTCATAATGAGCAATTTCAAGTTAACATCTCTATTCTCTGTTGGTTAGAAAATACCAGGGCATGTGAATATGTATTGGCAAAGTGAACAATGTTTAGCAATCCTTAAATAGATACTAATTTTGTCAAGAACCCAGCAGAAACGTTTTTAGCCGATTGTTAAACTCGCTTGACTTTTCAAGGTGTACAGCATGCCCTGCATCCTTAAACATCACGAGCTCTGCTCTGTCACCAAGATGCCTGCCAGATTCAAACAGGGTTTAATAAGATGCAACAAACACAGATAACTCACATTATGAAGCCATGCAACAGTCAAAGTTTGCAAACCTCTTCAATCTATTTCCCAACTCAAGTGGAAAGATCTGATCATGCTCCCCCCATATTATCAGTGTTTCCTGCACGGCCAGTAGAAGTATACATTATGTATATGAATGGGAAATATACAGATACAGCATTAACTCTCTGCCCAAAGAGATTAAAATCATTGATGAGGAGAGAGGAGTTTTTCACCAATAGACAAGGTTCAATTCGCATGAGAACCTTTCTGTCTGAAAATTGAAAATTACAAAACTTGTATAACTAATTATGTGAACCTAAAAAAATTATATGCATAAAACTTATAATAATAACTGCTGTATGAACGGAATCACAGCTTCTCAAACATATAATTTTTCATATGAAGAGAAACCTTGTGTGTTGAGTTCTACTTTCTTTTATTGAGGGAATGTAGAATTTATTAACTAGCTGATGACACAAAAGAAAAATTAACAGAGGGAACTTCTTATTCTATCTAGTCTTTTACCTGATGTATAACCGGAAGATCAGAAGCTTTTCTGCCCCCAATTAGATGGTTGATCATCTCTATTCTCTCCTCTCTTCTATCTTGAGCCATATTCTATAACATTAAAAACTAATTAGAAATTAGACAGTGTTTAAAGAATTTTTTTTACTAATGCACCACACTACTCTGGTTTGAAACATCGAAAATAGAAATGGATGCGGTCTATCTGGAAGATTCCTTAAACATTCACACTACTCGCAAAAGTCTTAAATCTGAGAAACCAATTAGACAGTTTACAAAAACATATCAAAATGTTAGAAATAGATTGAAAATAACTCAGAGGTAGATAGCATCTCCATTTTCAGCAAAGAAGGAGAGAAGAAATCACTAAACTTACAACTACGAAATCCTGAAGTAGACAAGAAGGGATCATTTTAGGAGCCCTGACAAATGAAAACTCCATCAGTGTCTTCAGATTAGCAACAGTCTGAGGCAGTAAAATGTTTATGGCTGTTGCCAACTCAGATACCTTGAAAAGCCCTTCCCTCATATCTTTCTCTTCCACACAAACTCCAGCAGCTACAAGGACCACCTTCTGAACTGCATCTGGGTACAGATGCGCTAATTGGTAAGTTACAAAACCACCATAACTCAATCCCACAACATGGAACTTGGTGACTCCTAACTTTTCCATTAGTTTCATCACACATTGAGCTTGAAATAACTCTGCTCTCTCTGGCCTTGTCGTAAATGATTTTCCAAAGAAGATGAGATCTGGTATATACAGATTAAAATGGCCACGAAATGGTTGAATCTGGCAGCTCCATTGCCACATTGCATTAGCTCCTAGGCCATGAATAAAAATCAAAGCAGGTTTGTCGCTGGTCTTTTTAGGGACCCAACAATGCATTGTTGTACCATCACCTAATTCCACTAGCTTCGATTTCATTCCAGCACTTGCAAAGTAGATTTGATAACATCGATTAAGTGAAGCTGTGAAACTAAAGCAGCCTGTCATGGTTTAGGTGTAGGGCCTTCCTTCACTTCAAGGCAGGAAGAGGCAAATTAATGGGTTTTCACCATTCACGCTCACGCTCCTTGTTGTTTAGGCCCTTTCAGTTTAGGGGAAGGTATTAGGTCTACCCCTTCTGTTTAGGGGAAGGTGATACAGAGTGTCCTGAGTCAGTAGGATTATTATAGTAAAATGTTAAGCAAATTTGTAAGGGACCATTGCAAACCACAGGTTATGTGAATGTGTGAATGTTTATGTTTAATAAGTAGGGATGTATATTAATTTGAGTTTGGTTAATCTGTTATCCTCTCCACTCAAATTCTATTTGTACTATTCTTACTTTGTCTATACCAAACAAAAATAACTAAACCACTAAACAATGGTTTAGTTTAGAGACAGCAAAATCTGAAAGGATTGAAACTATGAAATAAAAATTTAACATGCTCAGATACCAGGCTTGGTTGACAGAAGGGTATTCACAAGAACTTGTAGAGAGTCTTCTGAGAAAGCCAAGCCATGATCTGATCCGCGCCTCACCTAATTGACATGCAGACGAAGTGGGTGTTGCTGATAACTTTCTAATAATGGCTGCAAATCAGGGCCATTACGATTTCGAATTCGACTTGCAAGCTATAGGGCAAATTTCACACGAATAAAATTCCCCAAAGGAAATAAAACAAGAGCAGAATGTTGTGCGATGATCTAAGCCCGGAGAGTTATCGAAATCTGTGTGGCTGAATCACTGAATCGGTTCGAGCAGCTCTGACCTGATGGGCAACCACCATCATTCAAATTCTCCTCATAAATTTATTCAGCTTCCAGTTTCCCCTCAGAAATGTTATGGATTTTATCCTTCCCATGACTTACCTGGTACTGCCATGTTTTTTCTCTGTTTAAATTTATCCTTCTGTGTTTTCTGCGTAATAAAAACTTTATTTCAATTAGTCTTTTTACTAACGTCGCCTTTCGTCTGATTTTGATGTTTGCTTCTCTGGAATCTTGTGAATTAGAAATTCGATCACAAGATGGCGATGGAGTTGAATTATTGGATAAATTTTCTTCTAGTCTTCTCTCTGTTTGTCCTGGAATCCTACTGTGTATTATCCCATTATCAAATCAAATTGTCAAGTAGAAATTTCCGGGTAACCAGACTAAAACCAAAAGTAATATAATTTTCTTACTCCGTCTGGCCCAGTAGTCCTATAAAGCTCGCCGTACTTAACAAGAACGTGACGGGGATCAAAATCAGTCCACAAATTTTCCACGGAAATCCAATTTTGTATTCGCATTTATGTTGTCTTTCCACGGAAAACCAATTTTGTATTCGCACGTATGTTGTCAAATAAGCGTCACGGGGATCAAAATCAGTCCACACGTTTTCCACGGAAAACTAATTTTGTATTCGCATTTATCTTGTCTAATAAGATCATATAGGTTTTAAAATTCATTTATTAGTTTATAAATACAACCACTATTACTATAGGTTCCTCTTGATAAGATGTTAAATTACAATATGGGGTAGTGATT
>ML787190.1:222078-267580 GCA_009831015.1 Picea engelmannii
TATATATATATTTGACATGTTTGTTCCGATGACTTTGGTGAATCTTCTAGATGTTGGTCGGTTTCCAGATTTGGTGGGGTCCTGCTAGATTTGGTGAACCCGCCAAAACTTTATTTTTTTTAATTTTCAATCATGGGTTGTCATTGGGAATTTTTCCACTGCCACGTGGCAGCCCATGACTGGGCCACATGGCATCCAACCATTGGGCCACATCAACCACTGTACAATCACCATGCCACATCAGTGTACAGTTTGTCAATTCAGCTGCCAACTCAACCTGCCATGTCACTGTACCGAATGCCATGTGGTTGTACGGACTGCCACATGGCACAATTTTACTGGTCCACGAAACAACCCAAAAATACCAAATATGAGTGAAACATGGTAACCTCTGATCTTGCCATGTCACCATGTTGATGCCAACATGGCACGTGTCATATCCTGCACATGCCACATATGTTGTACAGATGTTGAAATCATCCATACTAATGTTGAGGTCAACAGTACGGATGCTAACTTATCCCCCAACTGACTGGGCTAGGTTGACCAAACTTTGACCGTGAATATCTTTCGATCCGTAACTTCATTTGATGAGTCGTTTACGTCGTTGGAAATCTTGCGACACACTCTTCGCGATGATGTAATTTTCATCGAGTTTTGAGAACTTTGATTGTTTTCCCTTTCTCTATCTACTGAGGCCATTTTGAGCATCTTGAGTTGCTTCTGTGAGTTCTGAGTTGCTCTTAGTCTTCTCTGGATCCTTTTTGCATCGCACCTTCCCACTGAGATATTTTTGGACCACCAAAATCTTTCATCAATCAACAGATAAGTGAGGGAAGAGTTCCCTCACCTTGTCCTTCTCAATCCACTTTGCCTTGCTTGGATGTGTTCCCCTTAAGCTTATTCGAAGATAATCAACATCACCCCTACGTGAATTCCTCGTCCTTCTGTCCAGGATGATATCTTCCTTTAACACATCCAAGTACTCAGGAGAAAACTCATCAACTGAAGGTATTGAAACTTCCTCATCATGATCCATGATCATGGGAGGCTAAAAAAGTTTCAAGTTCTCTACATTTACAACTGAGTAAATATGCATATAAGGTGGAAGATCTAGACGAAAACCATTGGTACCACTTTTCTCCAAAATAGTGAAGGGTCCATAACGAATGGGCTTGAGTTTATTTTCTTCACCCTTCAATCTCTTCTTGTTGATGTGAAGCCATACTCGGTCTCCAACTTGGAAATGATGATCAACCCTGTGTTTATCATGCTGATATTTATAATGTTCTTGACTTTTCTCCAACTATTCCCTGACTGCTTGGTGCACCTGCTGGATCCTTTGGATGAACTTGCGGGCTCTGTCCTTTTTTATTTCCTCATTTGAATCGATGTCTCTCCCATACATCAAGTCCAAAGGAACTTTAGGTGGGTACCCAAAACATGTCTCAAAAGGAGAACATTGAGTGGAGGAATGTAAGGCTCGGTTATAAGAATGTTGTACATAGGGTATATGTTCATCCCATAACTTGGGATGATTGTTGCAGTAGCCTTGAAGAAAAAGTACCACTATTCGGTTTACAACCTTTGTCTTTCCACCGGTCTTTGGATGGAAAGCAATGCTCCTCTTCAATTTGGTGTCCATCATTCTCCACAAGCTTGTCCAAAAATCCCCAAGGAATCGAGTATCTCGATCCGAGATAATGGATGTGGGTAACCCAAAGTGAACCCAAACATACTAAAAGAAGATATTAGCAGTCTGCTCAATAGTGATCTTCTTTTTACATGGCATCAAGATACACATCTTGATGGACCTATCCACTACAACATACAAATAGTCATGACCCCCTTTTGACATTGGTAAACCCCCTACAAAATCCATGGAGATACTTTCCCATGGATGGGATGGAACAGGTAGTGGTGAGTATAACCTGAGTTTTATATTAGTGGGCTTACAAGTAGAACACATCACACACCCCTTTACATATTTAGTTACAATTGCTTTCATTTGAGGCTAGTAACAAAACCTTTGTAAATGAGCCATAGTTTTTCCTACCCCAAAATGCCCAGACACAAGAGAAGTGTGAGCTTCTCGTATTACATGGATTCATTCACTTGTAGGAATACATAGTTTTCCAAGATGGTAGAGTATTTTTCCCTGCAGACAATAGTTCTCTACCTATGCACCATGGGTTAACTTCTCATATACTTCTTTAAAATATTCATTACTAGCATATTGTTCCACATAGCTATCACGGGATAAAGAAGTATTCTTCAAAATAATAGAAGAAACAATAGGAGGTCTAGAAAGCATATCAGCTACCTTGTTACTTGTACCCTTTTTGTACTTGATTACCAAATGAAATTGTTGTAGAAAACCCATCCATCTCTAGTGTCGATATTGTTGCAGTTTGGTTTGTGCTTGGGGATACTGTAAGGGTTGGTGATCTATATGTATGATTGTTTCCTTCCCTAACAAGTAGTGCTTCCATTTCTTTACGCTTTGAACTAATGAATACAACTCTTTATCATATGTAGGATAGTTAACAACAACTTGGTTAAAAGTTTCAGAGTGGTAACAAATAGGATTACGATATTGCATCAATATTGCACCCATGGCGTATTCGCTGGCATCTGTCTCGATCTCAAAGGGTTGTTGAAGATTCGGCAGTGATAATACTGGTGAGGTATTGATCTTTTCCTTCAAAGTGTCAAAAGTTTTTCGTTGTTTTCCTTCCCACTGAAAAGTGTTCTTCACACTAGTTAAGGTATGCAAAGGAGCTGCTATAAAGGAGAATTTTAAAATGAACCTCCTCCAATACTAGACTGCACCTAAGAAGCTCCGGATCTCGGTTACATTTTTTGGCTCAGGCCAATTTACAATTACATCAATCTTGGAAGAATCAATTTTTAATTGTCCTCCTCCTACAATATGACCTAAGTATACAAGTGCAGTCTTTCCAAAATCACATTTTGACAATTTTACATACATTTGTTTCCTTTGCAAAGTATCTAATACTTTCTTTACATGCTTTACATGCTTTACATGTTCATCCCAAGTCCCGCTAAAAATAAGAATGTTGTCTAAATATACAATCACAAAATCATCTAGGAAATGCCTGAATACATCAATCATCACACGCATGAAGGTTGTCGGAGCATTACAAAGCCCAAACGGCATAACTAACCACTCAAACAATCCTTGTTTAGTTTTAAAGGAAGTCTTCCATACATCCTGTTCTGCAACCCTGATCTGATGGTATCCACTGCACAAATCCAACTTAGTGAAATAAACATCATTCTTTAACTAATCAAGTAAATCATCTTTACGAGGAAGAGGGTATCAATTTTTCACCGTGATTTTATTTAAGGCCCGGTAATCGAAACACATTCGCCATGTGCCATCTTTCTTTGGCACCATCACGATCGGAGAACCACAAGGAGATGAGTTGGGTCTGATGACTCCTTGATCCAATAAGCCCTGTACCTACTTCTTGATCTATTTCATCTCCACAACTGACATCATGTACATGCCCACATTAGGAAGAGGAGAATCATATTGAAGATGTATCTCATGTTGGATTTCCCTCTTAGGAGGTAATCCATCTAGTTCCTGGAAAATATCATCATACTTAGAAGCAATATCAATTAATTCTTCCTTGTGAGAAGGATCACATCCTTGGAAAGCGTCGGATGTTCTGAAATATTTCTCTCTTACGACCATGAGTACATATCTCTTATTAGTGTTTATGAGTCTCTTCCTTTTTCCTGCACTAACAAGTGTTGTGTTTACCCTCATGCTGTGAGCTCTAAAAATATATTCCACTCCCCCCTTAGTAAGGTGATATTTGTTCTCATGACGAAAGAAGACTGCTTTTCTATCATAAAGATAAGGACTCCCCAACACTATGCCACATATATCAAGTGATACAACATCCAAATCCACATCATCAATCAACCTTTAAGCAATAGAAAATATAACCCTACATTGTTTGGTGACATTAAGTTTTTCTTTATCACATACCCAACCAAGAGGATAAGGATTTGGATGTTGTTTCGTTTCAAGACCAATCTTTTTGACAAGTGCTTCAGATATTAAGTTTACTTGGGAACCCGGATCAAATAATATATCTATCTTAGTGTATTTAGATACAACTCTTATGTGAAATAATTCATTCCTCTTTCGTTCATCATCATGAGATTCATTCTTGGAATTTGAACTAGCATGAAGGGAATATTTACCTTGTACTCCAACCACTGTGATCTTTCCTTCGTCTCCTGAATCGGAATCAAGTTCCTGTTCCACTGTAGCAATGGTTTTTTTCTTCCCCTTTCCACCAAACTGTTTCGGTCTCTTCTCTGGATGTAGTTTCCAACAATGTTCATCATCGGGACAACTTTTCTTGCAATGAGTGCAAGATGTTTTTCCTTCTTCTCCTTTTATAGTGGTAGTCTTCTTGTCCTTCCTTTTAAACTTCTTAAACGAATTATGTGGGAAATTGGAAGGTTTCTTTGTGGGGTCATCTTGAACATGTTTTCTCCTGTTCTCAAGGTGAGTGGCTTGCACACAAACTTCGTCAAGACTGGTGGGGTTAAACAATATTAAAGTATGACGAATATAACTGTGAAGTGCGTCAATATACTTCATTAAAGTTTCATAAGAATCCAAAGGAATGTTTGATGCAAGAGATCTCTTCCTAAATTCTTCTGTGAAACTTTGTACAGTTTGACCTTTACTTTGCATTAAATTTTTCCATTCCATCATTGCTTTATGTAAATAATCCAATGCATAAAATTTCTTCCTTATCATTGATTTAAATTCTGACCATGAGGAAAGAATATTACCACACTTACTTTTGTCCTGAAGTTTTCTCTCCCACGATACGTGATCCAGATTTTATGAGAAAAACGAAATGAATACAGATTATTAACAGGTGCTTAATACAAAATAAAAGAGATACATTAAAATTGGTTTTCTATTAATAAAGAAATAAGCTGGAAACTGTAAAATGCAGTAGAAACAAGCTTGTTGGAATGGTGGCGGCTTATCTTTGAGAAGAGATGTGACGGTTGCGCTCATTCGCAAGAAGATGATTACAATGAGGCTCTGAAGGCCTTTTTACAATAAGAAGGAATGTAAAAAACACTAGACATCCAAAAACCTAACCCTAGGAGATGAAGCGCCAAAAATCATGTGGGCCCCGTTTGGGTAAGTTAGTACATCAACTTCTCGGGGTCATAACTTTTGCATACGATCTCCGTTTTAGGCGTATGATAGCCCGTTGGAAAGGTATCATCGAGGAGATTCATTTTAGGTGAAATATTGAAGGAACTTGCATATTGCAAACCTGTTTTCCCAAAAAACATCGTTTAGGGCCTCAAAAAGGCTCCGGAAGTGAAAACTGCTAAAAATAGTAAATTACCAAAATTGCCAAAAAATTGTTTTGAGCCAGTTGGAAAAGGTGGGTGGCCACCGATATCCATCTGGATCAATATGAGAGTGGTGCCTTCCAATTGAAGAGAATCTAGTTTCACTTTAACTTCCTCTTCATCAATATGTTGAACACGACAATATACTTCAACTTATCGGATCCAATTATCTAGCTTTTTAGGATTAGCATCTCCATTAAACATAGGTAAAGCAAATTTTACATCAAACTTTAATAATGGTTTCTTAAAAAAGTCTTTATGGATAGAATGATGAGAATGATGAGAATGCTCAGAGGAAGAAGAACTAGAACTTGGTGGTGAAGATGGAGGCTTAGGAGGGTCTCCTCCGGCCCCTTGGTTTATTGAAGCATCATGATTAGCATGTGCTTCCTTTTTCTTCCCTTTCTTATTCATCCTCTTCTCGTAGTCTTCGTACATTCGCTCGACCATTTATGACATGCGATAAAATACCATATGCAAGAGTTTCTCCTGTTCATCACGCTTGTCCTCTTATGCCATTTTCTTCCTTCGGGATGCATGACCAACTTCAAGATTGAAAGTCTTAAGAGTTCCTTCACCATGATTATGCTTGGCCCTAGTAAGCATTCACACTCAACAATTCAATTTCAAGACGACTGCTCTGATACCAACATGATCCAAGATCTTTTCATCAAGTGAGTTATAAATAATTGCATTAAATGAGCATAAATTAAATTGCACCATTAAAGAAGGAAAATATCAATAATGAAGAGACATAAGCATCAAATATGAACACAAAAAAATTGACAACGGAGTTTTTCCTTGGTGGACTACGTCTCCGGGTCCTGCTCTCAAATGGGTAGGCCTTTTTATTAACTCAACAGAAGAATTTGGCAAAATACATAAGTATACCTCATTCTGAAATCAAGTTGTAGAAGTTTTGCTCATATCAGAAAACATACAACACCACTAAATTCATGGCATTGAATTACCCAAAAATGATTGTCTCCATGCCTCGATCTGACTCTGGCACTCCCAGGCCCAAGAGAAACTCAGTCTCGATTTTCGTGCCCTACAACCTGTAATAAATGCTGAATAATTGTCTTGAAAATCATGTCGGTCCGTACCCATGCACTCCCTCCTTCATCACTGGGCGGATTCATGTTTTAAATAATTAAAACGATGTTGTTAATAATGTAGGGTTGTTGGCCTATTGGTTACAGAGCATATATTAAGGCATGTATAAAAGGGGAGGTCCTGGGGTCGAGCCTGCGGGCCTCCCCTTTTGGCTTGATCGTTGTAATATATATATATAAATATATATATATATATATATATATATATATATATTTGACATGTCTATTCTGCTAACTTTGGTGAAGCTTCTAGATGTTGGTCGATTTCCAGATTTGGCAGGGTCCCGCTAGATTTGACGGACCTGCCAAAGCTTATTTTTTTTTAATTTTCGATCACGTGTTGTCATTGGTCATTTTCCCACTGCCACGTGGCATCCCATGAATGGGTCATGTGGCAACCAACCATTGGGCCATGTTAACCACTGTACAATCACTCTGCCATGTCAACGTACGGTCTGCCACTTCAGCTACCAACTCAACCTGCCATGTGGTTGTACGGACTGCCATGTGGCGCAATTTTATTGGTCCACGAAACGACCCAGAAATGCCAAATATGAGTGACACGTGGCAGCCTTTGGTGCTGCCACGTCACCATGTTGATGTCATGTTGATGTCATCATGACACATGTCACCTCCTTCACATGCCACGTATGTCTATACTGATGCTGACTCATCCCCCTGCTGACTGGGCTAGGTTGACCAAACTTTGACCGCAAATATCTTTCGATTCGTAACTCTGTTTGATGATCTGTTTTCGTCGTTGGAAATATTGTGACACTCTCTTTTAGATGATTTCATTTTCACTGAGTTTTGAGAACTTTTAATTTTTTCCCTTTCTCTATCTATTGAGGCCATTCTAAGCATCCTGAGTTTCTTCTACGAGTTCTAAGTTGTTCTTAGTCTTCTATGGATCCTTTTTGGATCACTAGGGAAAAAAATCCTTTTGGGAATCATTATGCAACTGGAAATTATAATATGGGGGGACCTCAAGGTCCATTTGGTTCACAAGATTCTTCATCGTTTTACCAAAATCCATTTGCCAACATGTAGTTTCCTTTCTTGGGGACATTGGACTTTCCAGATTTTTTGTGTTTGACAAATGACCCCATCCTTCACAACCCATTATGGTCGACCATTCCTTTTGAATTTACCTTTGACACACCTAAGTTCAATGAGAAGTTGGGAGAAGACCCTTCGATGCACATCATGACTTGTTTTTTGTGATGCTCGTCCAACTCATTGATGGATGATAGCATTTTACTACGTATTTTCTAAATAACCTTGACTAGAAGTGTCGCAAAATGGTACATTGAGCTTAAGGGAACTTCCTACAACAACTTTACTTCCTTGACTATGACATTTTTAATGCATTTTCAATTGTCGATCAGGGACAATACATAATAGATCTTTTAACGTCTTTGCATCCTAATACCTCCACCCATATTTTCTATCACATTCACAAGTGGAGGCGGCGATGTAGGCTTATCAGGGCCAATATTCTTGACCAAATCCTTGTGATTTGGTTCACCAAGTATTTGTTACCTCCCATAGCCAAGAATGTTGATATTTTAGGGGCAGTGTCTAAGGAGCGGGCCATATTACATGCCCAACATTTTGATTTGTTCTACTCTCAATTATAGAATGCTATATGATATCATCCTAAATGCTTCAAGGACTTCAAAAGATCTTCATAAGTACAACCTAGGACCATATTCCAATGGTGTGGTAGGTTTCATTTTCAATGCATCTGTGGGCCAATTGGATCAATTGAATATCACATCAAACTCACCAGTTGTTGGGCCCACCACTCAAACTGCTAAGGTCCCCGTTCAAACCTCTGAGGTGAATTTGGTGCAATCCATGTAACTGAAGAATCCTCAATAGCCTAGAAGGAAAAATAAGAACAAGAATAAAAATTCCAAAGAACAAGGGACTTAACAATGTCAAAACCATGTTGGTGGAGGAACGAAGGAGAAAAAGAAGAAGTATCCTTGCAAGATTTGTGGGGATGATCATCTTACTTATCAATTTTCGAAAATGGATGAGATTCATCAGTATTTCACCCAACGGAAAGTGTTCCAGCAACATGTTCTCTTGACCTACCCCTCCATAAGGAGGCATGGCACGTACCTCTCAGCAAGGGGGGTCATCCTCGAGTGCCAATGTGTTCATGTGTGACCAAACTATGTCTTTGAAAACTCGAGCTCGTAATTAAAAGAATCCTAAGGTTGGTCCTTTGAATCGATATCAAGTGCCCTCTTCCCATCCTACTAGCCCTCTCTATATAGAAAATCCACCACTTGATACAGTGTTTCACCCACCAAGGGGTGTTCTTCGACAAGCAACACACATTCCTAATGCATAAGCCAGCCACAACTATAGAAATGTGGAGTCCAAATGTCACTCACCACAATTGAGATTTCTTATCAGGTGATCTAGTCAACATTTTTTGATCTTGATCTAAATCTCCAATAGGATGTGGAACTCGATCAATATTTCAGGCCTACATGGGTCGTCACTCGTCCTCCTGCTTCACATGACTTCCTAGATCTTGAGTTTCCTTTTGATGAGACCATCATGGAATCCACGAATTTAGTTGACAAGCCATAGGATGACATACACCATCGCACATATTTTCTTATGATTTCAAAAGATTGGAGGATGACATCAAAAACCTTGATTCTACTAATGATGTTGTGTGGTACCAATCTCCCATTATGATACATGAAATTTTTTCAGAAGGAAACTTGGAAAACATCTTGAAGACCATACTCATTGAAATTTCAGTGAAACCAAGTGTCATGGAACACATCCTGATAGGAGTAGATTGTTCCCCTCAAGATATTGAACTTTAAACTTCCATATTCAAAGAATTTTCCAACATATTTTATTTGTCATACAAAGAAATGCTTAGTATTGACTCCTAGATTGTTGAACATGAGATAAAAATGTATGATGGATCCATGTTTGAAAACACAGGTATTCCAACAGAGGATGAACACCTTCAGTAACCACTCACATAACCAGATCAAAGATCAACACACCGATGTTTTCACGTGGTAAAACCCCTACAGGGAAACATCCATGGCCCCAGCCAATGCGGCCACTTGGAGTAGTTTATTAATGCAAAAGAAAAAAATTACAGAGATATTTTAAAAGAGAGTTTCTCACAATCGATCATCATCAAATGACCCTCCATTCTTTTTAAATATAGATCATGGACCAATCGGGTGTTAAGACACAAATCAATGGCCATTAAGATCGAGGAGAGTATGAACCGTTAGATCACTCTATGTCAGGAACATATTGTGACTGTCAGATTTCCTAGCTACAAATGCATACTAATGCATACTAAAGAAACACACTAAGAAACACACTTTTACCTAATGACACATTAGACCAAGTATATCTTAACTAACTCTTAAGTGTCTAAATATCCTAACAAGCCAAGCCTGTCCAGAAAAATATCCAACCAATAAACTTGAAGAAAGTTGCTTCCATCAAGAAAGAGGTTGGAATTATTCTTCATGTTGACTTTATCTATATGGTTCCATTGACTAAATGATTATCCAATATTGTTCTGGTTGCTAGAAACATGGTACAATCAAGGTCTATGTTGATTATAGGGATTTAAACAAAGCTTGTCCTAAGGATAATTATCCTACCCTATTGATTGATCAAATTATCAATGAATGTACCAACAATGAAACCTTCTCATTCATGGATGGTTTCTTCAACTATAATTAGATTTATATCAAACCGACAGATCATCTCAAGACTGCCTTCATTTTCCCTTCGGGTACATTTGCTTATCGGAAGTTTCCATTTGGCCTTTAAAATGTTGGGGTCACATTCCAATAGGGCATGTCATATGATTTTCATGACATAAAAAAAATTGTAGAGTCATACTTATATGATTTGGTTGCTCGGTTTAAGCAGTATGAGGATCATCACAGTCACTTGCGGGTCATATTTACCCGATGTTGTTACTATAATATATGTTTTATCCCACATAAGTACATCTTTTGCATGGTTTTTGGGCGATTATTGGGCTTTATCGTATCCAAGTATGGGATCATGGTTGATCCCTTGAAGGTTTAGGAAATCATTCAATTGTCGCCTCCTCGTACCATCAATCAGCTTCAAAGTTTGCAAGGGGAGGAAAACCTTTTTTGTAGTTTCATTGTCAATTACAAAAAGATAACAAAAGGTTTTGTGCACTTGTTGAAGAAAGGTGTGCCTTTTGTATGGGATGACCAAACACAATGATCATTTGATTCCTTGAAGATGACCTTGATGTTGGCCCCATTATTGAGCCCTCTTGATTATGGTTGGGATTGTTTTCTCTATCTTGTAGCCTTTGAATCCACCATTGGTATTGTGTTTTTCCATAAGGACAATGCACAAAAAGAACATGTGATATCTATATTAGCAAAGGTCTTGTTAGTCTAGAGATTTGATATTCGCATGTTGAAAAGTTAGTCTTGGCAGTTGCTCATGATGTCCAACATTTATGGAATTGCATACTCTTGCGTAAGCCCATTGTCATATCAAAATCCAACCCAATGCAACACATCTTGAGCCATCAAATCATTGCAGGAAAATATTTGAAGTGGATTGTTATCTTACAAGAGTTCGACATGTAGTTTGTCACTTCCAAATCCAATAAGTCTTTGGCCTTCCCTGAGTTAATGATTAAACTTCCCCGAGTCGATGACAAGATCACGAATAATGATTTTTTCCACTGATGATTCATTATTTATCATTGACTTGTCTAATCCCTGGTATGGGGATGTCTTGGAATATCTCTAGACCTAGCATTTTCATCCTTAGTTATCATGTGATGAGTGTCGATGCATACGTCATCATGCCAAAAAATACCCAATCATTGATGACACTTTTTATCGTCGAGGGGTTGATTTGATTTTTTGTTGATTCCTTTTCCATGAGTAATATGAGTGATTTTTGAATGATTTCCATGCCATAGAATGTGTTTGTCATCTCTTTGGGCTTGCCACTTCCCAAAATATCTTGTGCACATGATACTTTTGGCCCACGATATTTAAAGATTGTATGCATGTGGTCAAACAATGCCATCCTTGTCAAGTCTTGACTCGAAAAATGTGCATTCATCCCACTCCATTACATCCTATGGTTGTCGTTGGTCCTTTTTCCAAATGGGGGCTTCATTTCATGACATGTAATCCTACCTCGGTTAATGGCCATGGTTATATCATCATGGTTGTTGACTACTTCACTAAGTGGTCCAAGGCATTGCCTACCTTTTCTAGCGATGACACCACAATGGAATTATTCATATTCAATCACATAATATCCCAATTCAATGTACCTAATACTATTGTGACAGACCATGGGTCCCATTTTAGCAACAAACTAATCACTGAACTAGCTTCCAAGTTGGTTTTTCACCATGAGAACTTGACACTTTATTATCCTCAATCAAATGGTTAGGTCGAAGCCATCAATCAGGTATTGAAAACTGTGATCCATAGGATAGTAGGGAAGAACAAAACTAACTAGAATCTTATGTTGTTTTTGGCATTACAGGCCTAGGGGACCTCAACTAAGACTTCCACCAAGTTTACAATATTTCAACTCATTTATGCAGTGGAGAATGTCCTACCGATTGAATGTGAAATTTCATCATTAAAATTGGTCATATAAATATTGCCTAATGCTTCTAATGAGGAAGAGTGTCTCTTGTATTTGGCCCATCTTGATAAACAACATCTAGATGTTGCACTAGCCAATCAAAATCATAATAAGTGCATTGAATCTGAATATGACAAAATGGTTTGACCTCATGTCTTTACGAAGGGTGATTTGGTTTTGGTCTATGATCAAGACCATAATATGTTAGGAACATGTAAGCTTAACAATTTTGGTAGGGTCCTTACATTTTCATATGTGAGTTTCAAAAATGGGCCTATGAGTTAATCGACTATGATGGAAATCCATTCTCAGAGCCTCGCAATGGGATCTCTCTAAAAAAGTATTATACATAAATCGCATGGCCTCATGGTACTTTGTAGATAATGTATTTTAGTTTGGTCTGGTGTGTATTTTTATTTTGTGTGTGTATTTTTTCTTGGTTTGATGCTTATCATGCTTGATGCTCGATTTGTAGATGTCAACCTCCAACTTAGTCTACATAGGCTTCGTAAACAACGCCAATTGTAGTACTTGGAACATTGCTTCCACCGCTTGGGTTATTTTCTCGTCATTGATGAACTAGAAAGTTCATGAGGCATATTCCTTGGTCCTACAACAAATAATATCATGGACTACTATGCGTTCATTGAACTCTTTTCCGAGGCTCTTTCTCTCTGAATTCATAGACTATTTTTCAGGATGGACTCCCAGCTCATGGTATCTCAATTAAATCATGTCTATCTTGTTAGAAGTCCTATGTTTCTTTGCAAATATATGATTGTTTGTCTTCTTGAATGGTTTTTTGACTATATTGTTTACTAGCACATTCTGAGAGGCTCTAATACATTGGTTGATTCATTAGATAATTACGTGTTAGATTGACATTTTTTACATTAATTAAGCATTCCATTCACAAAGAATGCATGTACATATACACATGGGTTTCATTCACATAATTCGAACACCATAAGTAAGAACCAAACTATAGTCATATTCACACACACACACACACACACACACACATACATATATATGAGTGTGTTTGTTAAATCATCCAAAAATGGTGTAGTATACAAAATCGGGCTACATGGCCCATCATGATACAATATATGGAGGTTGTCTACTCCTATTAGTCATAGTACAAACAAGTGAGAGATTATCATACGGTCATCATGAGGCACATGTGTATGATGATAACACATTACTGGGCAGGCTACTTGCCTCAACAGTCGAACAAAGGGGTGAGGTACATCCACTACATGGCATTGTATTCTGTACGGGACATCCTCCATGCACATCATGGGGACACCCATGGTCAATCCTTCTAAGTTCCTCCACACTTCACGAATATTATCAACATCATCCTCCTGCTCTTCTTTGGATAAATTCTCAACATTTCCTCTGAAACAAAGTGGATCCCATCTTGTTGATCGTGATGGTCCAACATTTGAGTCATGACAACACATTTTGATTAGTTATCCTACACCACCAAAAAATTGCATTTTCAAAAATACAAAAACATTATAAAACTTCAAAAGAAAATTCACAAGTAATTTATTATTACCAATAGGGCCCCATTGAGCCTCGAGAAGTAATGCCAACTCTAGGTTGTGATGGAAGTTGGTTCCCTCGTAATGAAATTCCTCGATCACTACAATCTATTCATTCCACCAGTTAAAGAAATTAGGTCCAAACCAGCTCACCATTGTACCTCCCCCGACTCATGTTATACAACCAACCCACTATACCATTTTGGGATCACTAGCCCTTGCAAATGGTGTGGATACCCGGGGCCTCATCTGTGGAATCTTCTCTAGGAATAATGAAACTAGGATGGAGCCATAGCCATATTGTTTTTGTCTTTCTGTCTTGCACTTGGGCAATTGATACTTCACGTTTTCCAATACACCCAAGCACCAATAAAACATCGTCAAGTTGAGACACTCCATAGCATAATGAATGTTCCCCTTCAAGGATAAATGTGGGGTCATCGAGCCTGCTAGTTGGGTAATAGTAAATAGGATGGTGTGGAGAGGTAGGTCCCTCACATATCTGATCAACAACTTTTTATTGAATTTTCTCACCCCTGGATGGAAAAAATACACAATATAGTCAATGACCGACTAATCTAACCCACCCAGCCCACCTAATAAGATCATTAATGCCCCACATAGTGAAAAAATAGTGATGAAGAATATGTCCTCTACCTTGATACTTAGGTGTTGATCACCCACCTCAAAGCATTGTTGGCCAAGTTTCCAAAACCTCACCAGTGCATCCAAAATCCTTGGTTTAGATATGATATTTTAGATTCAAAATAATTTTAGAATCCCACAATCCCGTAAGGTTGCCAATGTGTGTTGTTCATCCAAATTTGATACATCATCATCCTCGTCATCTCTCTCTCTTTCCACTTGATCATGGTTGGAAGAGGCTATGCACAATTCAAGACAAATCTTCCATTAGCCAAACAACAAAAAAATTAGGAAATTTGTGCTCGATATGATATTTTAAGGCACCATTTCACCTACCTATGGTCACAGGCGTGACTGGTTGAAACCTTTCCTATTGGAAGCACACAAATAGTCATGACTATCCCACTGGTCAAGTGCAACCACACACCCTGAGTTCTTTTCACACCTCCCAAGATCCAAAATGGCATAAAAAATATTAAATAACGGACTTAAAATAAAGAGGAGGGGATGAAGAACTACCTGGTTCAGATGATTTCAAATTCCTCCAGTCAAACTTTCCCGCAATCTTCTCTAGAAACTCTAGGAGGTAGGAGGATTTTCACTCAACTTTCCAAATTTACACAAGGTAAGTGTGAAAATGACCCATTTTTTACCATAAAAGGGAATTTTTACCTTATTGGGTTATTAAAAAACCTTTTCCCCACCTACCACAAGTGCCTTCTAGAATAATTTTGACAAAAGGGTCTAGTTTTTTGACATTTTGCAAGACTTAGTCACACTATTTGGCGTTTTTGGTGGCATCCAATGAACTTGAGGTACATGTTTCAAATCGACATATAGAGACATGTTTTTTTCTTGCACACCACCTTGCATTACTAATCATCCATTTTATCGTCACAAAGCCTTAGGTTTGATCCTGTCAGGTTGTGACATTATTATCCCTTCTCTTTTTGTACAATGTAACTTATACGGTAGTGCCTACCCTTTATGGGTACTCTAGTTAGCACCATGATTTATATCTAGTGCCCATGTTGTGATTTCTTGTAAGCCCAGTAGCCCTCCTTTAGATCCACCATGACTCTAAGTTGAGCCTCAGTCTTCTCTCTTCATATATGTTCTCTCCATATCTCAATGGGGGTTCCTGTAATTTCATGTTACTTTACAGTTGCACATGCATATTGTTGCTTATGTCTTGGTTCCTACCACTATACTATCGTTTTCTTTAATCCTGCTTACCGCCATTGCAGTCACTATTGACCTCTTGTCTTTTCCATTATCTTGTCTCCATTTTGTGACCCTATATCCATGGATAGAACCACTACCATGAGTGGACATCACTTTCTAGCACCATGTTGCATTCATTTTTCCTAGGTCAGTTCCACACACTTGGAACATAGATGCATGTCGTAGAGTCAGTCGTTCTCTCCATACGAGCTAACTTTTATCTCTTTTTCACTCTCGTTAAATCATGAAAAATACACCTAATCGAGTAAACATTTACCTCTTTTCATAATTGTAAAACTATATGAAAAAATACCATAGAGAACACTTTTATCTCTCTTTCATTCTCATAAAACCATGAAGGAGACACTTAGAGACAAAAATGTTGAGGCGGATTTATTTACCATTGATTTATATTTTCAAAAGTGGAAGTTGTGAGTCAAGTCAACTTTGAACATGGGATTTGTTTGTCATTGTCTTACATCTGGGTTATATATTTCCTAGGAGCAGTACCATCAATATGAGTCATATATTCCTTTGGATGTTTACTCTTCCAATTGCTAAGGAGAGTGCTTCAATGCCTCATGAATTAATGCACTATATCATTGGTTATCTTGCGTCAATGCTGCCAGGTCATCACTACATTGTGCTATATGTTCAAGAGAAGTAAGTTTGAGTCGACCATTTTTTATCTTGTTGACCATATGTGTCATCCATCCCTGTGTCAGTAGTACTTGGGGATGTTATCTCTTCACAACATCTCTTGGTGTGTGTTTAATGTTGATTGATGGGGGATACATCATGACTTTCCTTTGATGGATCTCTTCCTATCGACTTCAACACATTATATAGGAGAGGGATATAGAAACTAGCTAGTACCTTGGAGCTCGAATCTTGTATTTCTTAGTGGCAGGCTTCCTCGCAATCGATAAAGGGTTTACCTCATTGACTCTTTCTAAATTGATTCTATGAGTGTTTGAAAATAGATCCTATATTCACACTTGCTAGATTGTACTAGGTACCTTGGGGTCCACTTTCATCATTGGTGGGTCCCCTCACATATGTTACTGGTATCCATCAATGACCGGTAATCAGAAAATTTCTACCATGATAGACATCATCTCACCTGTTTGCATGATTTAGAATTGTACCATCGGGGTTGCAATGAAGACCTTGGACCTAGGGGAACATCACTCATTCTTACTACCCCTCCCAAGTTGCAATGGAGTATACCGGTATTGTATGAGTACTTTGAAGACTATAGGGGCACTTTCCTTGGTGCTCGATGTCTTCCTGATATATAATGTGACATAGATCCACATTGTATTATCTTATGGATATGATCTCTTTTATGACATGGATCCACCGTGTAGTTTTTCATGGCCATGGTCTTGCATTTCACTTCATGGATCTATAATGTATTGCATTGGAAGCCATGCTTATTTTATCTTTCAATCATGGGTATTCCTACCTTAGGGGATGGTATAAATTGTCTAATTACAAGTCATTGATGAATACCATTAACAGATGTGAGGGGACCCACCAATGATGAAAGTGGAACCCAAGGTACCTAGTACAATCTAGCAAGTGTGAATATAGGATCCATTTTCTATGAGTGTTTGAAATAGATCCTATATCCACACTTGCTAGATTGTACTAGGTACCTTGGGGTCCACTTTCATCATTGGTGGGTCCCCTCACATCTATTAATGGTATTCATCAATGACTGGTAATCACACAATTTCTACCATGCTCGACATTATCTCATATGTTCGCATGATTTATAATTGTAACATCGGGGTTGCAATGAAGACCTTGGACCTAGGGGAACATCACTCATTCTTACTGCCCCTCCCAAGTTGCAATGGAGTATACCACTATTGTATGAGTACTTTGAAGACTATAGGGGCACTCTCCTTGGTGCTCGATGTCTTCCTGATATATGATGTGACATAGATCCACATTGTATTTTCTCATGGTTATGATCTCTTTTATGACATGGATCCACCGTGTAGTTTTTTGTGGCCATGGTCTTACATTTCACTTCATGGATCCACAATGTATTGCACTGGAAGCCATGCTTATTTTCTCTTTTGATCATGGGTGTTCCTACCTTAGGGATGATCTATATATGTTTAGTTAACGTCTAATTGTAGGTACTCATCGGTTCCTTGACCTCTCAGCTCCTTCCTTATGCTACCTCACATTCAAGGATATTATGATGTGTTTCGGCCATCAGTTCCTCTTATGACCTCACACATTAGGGGGCATCTGTTATAGCTCTATTTTTCACCCTAGAGACATGGAGTACATATTGATACTGTAAGGATGAGACACACTCTTCAGCGTTGTATTTCACATATTTTGAGGGAGGTCAAACCATGCTTGCCTAGAAAGGCGTGACTTATTGCATGCAACACCACTAGCAAGATGTGACCAGTCGCAAGCTAAATCACCGCAATCTCGTGATTTCCCTTGTAACCTTCTAGATTTGATGAGTTATGAGGATATCGACATTGTGTGAGTTGTTTATCTCGATTTATTATCTTGGGAACACGTACTAGACTCAAAGTTCATTGAGTTCTAGAGATCTAGAAGCATCCCCTAGCCTCCTCCATCAATTTATATAAGGAAGGAATTCTAAGGGAAGAAGGGAGGAACAATTCGTAATAGACTTATGTTGTAGAGTTTTTGAGTACCTTCAACAAGCCTTTAGCCATCAGACCTAATTTTTCCTTACTTGTGTGAGGGTTAAGGAGGAGTTGGAGTAAGGAACTAGGAGAGGCTTCAATCAATACTCAAGGTAAACCTTGATTGATGTAATCTTGTCCACTTATTAATATATATCTGCATGGTTTTCCCCTTCCATTGTTGGTGTATTCAATTATGCATAATAGTAAATGGTAGATCTGTTCTTTTCTTGAGTAGATCGGGTTAGATGCAAACTAACTTTGACATTCATATTTCCTAAAGAGGCTTGAGATTGGTATTTTTTGTTGTATTATGTGTAGGAAGCAAATTGTAAGAGTTGGATTTGGATATCTAGAGTTACATTAGCCAATAATACACTAAGAAAATCATCGGGAATCAGGTTTGGACCATTATATCTGCTCCTCATAGCATAAACATGATTGAATCTAGTAGATCTAGTGGATCACTTTTTTGTTTTCTATCCTACAATCTGTCTCAGATCATGGGAAGATCTAATGGAGTGATAGCGTGTCTGTAAGGGGGATTTCTCTATAACATTTCCCCCAAACCCCTTGATTTGAGTTTCTTTCTTTATTCTTCCCCCTTTTTTTTCTTCTTATTATTAAGTTGTGCATTCTAATATTTGGGCTCATTTTGTTGGGCATAAACCTATCCTGGGGGGGAGATTAGGTGAAATTTGGTTTGGTTGGGATTGAGACATATAAAACTATGGTATTGAGGGTCCTAGAGGGGTTCTAGGGAATGGATAATAAGGATTGTGGGATTGCGAAGCCACATAAGAAGTAGAAGTACTACTACATGATGTGCCACTGGACAAAATTCCATGTTCATGAGGTTGTGTAGGAGAAAAAAATACAAAGTACTAGCACACATGTGAAGATAATCAAGAATGATTGTAAGGGTTATAGGGAATATGGGATTTCCCATATAAAGGTAGATTGAATGTAGGGTGTTTTACATCATAATTATTTATGTACATACTATTTCCAATATGAATTGACATATGGCTATATGAATTAGAAGTAGGTGCAACTAAACCTATTTCCTCATTCACAATGCGGGATGCACCTAGCTGATCTTTTCAGGTGGAATTGAAATGAGGGGCATTGGGGAGAATAGAGTATAAGTAACCCAACTAAGCATAGAAAAGGTCAAACTATTGAGCCTTCATGATTACTTCATCCTCAGTTCAACACATGTTTTATGCAATATCCTTAGCTATGACAGTGAGAAGGGATTCTATAAACCAATCTAGGAAAATGGAATTATCTAACTTAATTTTACATAAGCTCATTCTTCAATTCCAATCATGGATATGGTATATAATGTGAGGGGTTATGTTCTAAAAACATGAGAGAAGGACCTAAAATCCCTCATCTTATCTAACAAGAAATAAAAAAATGTAAGGAACATTGTTGTCGGGGATGTAAAATTGGGATGTGACCTTGTGGGTTGTTCAATATACCATTTCACAACAAATCTAGTGACGGTGCATTGAAACAAGCATAACCAAATAGAATAATCAATGATACTATTTTAGGACACCATAAATGGAAGGTCATTGCATGGCTACATGTATTTCTATGTCTCGTCATTCAAATTTCAGGATATCTAAGGGAAGTTTAGTGGGCATGGAAAGCCAAGTGGGGTCATGCCAAATAGGATCATTGTTAATCTTAGTAAAATATGGAAGATAAAGACTAGACATAAATGGAAATTTAGGCATGTGATTCACATTGGAATTTGCATTAGTGTTATCTCTAACCATGTTGGTCACTAGAAATACTAGTGGGATAGACACACTATATCTAAACAAGGACAACCTTGATCTAGTAGAGCTCAAAAAGAACAAAATCAAAGGAGAACTAGAAGGATATGGAGGTTGGTTATATTTGATTCTCATGTATCAAGTGGAAGAAATAACATGTCCAGGGATACCAAGAAAAGGACAAAGCTCCTTGAATCTTCAAGAAAACCTAAGGGAAATTAGAGATACACTAAATGCTAAATATCTCTCAACAAAGTAATATCTCCTAAAGGCTAGTGAAGGGTAAACATAAAATTACTTTAATTCAACAAAGTACTAAATTGGAATTATGTTCAAAGTGGGTTCAATGCAGTCCAATGAAGTAAATGACCAAAGTAATAAAATTCACCCTAGAAAGAAAAAAGACTCACAAACCTAAAGGTGGTATTACCCAAATATTGTAAGAATAAAATAAATACTCTTCCAAGTGTTTCCCAACAAATGGTAGTCAGGTCCATTATGATAAACAAGTAAAGAGACAAACAAGGACCTTTTCAACACTCAAATTGATGGGAGATGAGGTACACCAATAAAGTGAGTGAAGGTATGAAAGAGATAGTTATAGTGAAGGGAGTTGCGGGAATATCCTAGTGGGAAATGACTACCTATCTCAGATTCCTCCCTCCTATGAGAGTCACCTAGGTAGGAACCTAGAGAAAGGCCACTAAGAGACCTCTTCAATGATATGTGCAATAGGTTACCTTGCCTTCAAGTTGAAATCAGACAATCAAGATATCTTCAATATGAAAGAGATAGGAGTCTCATTCAAACCTCCAATCCAAACCTTGACATTAACCACACTAAGAGTATGCATATCTCCAAATGGATTTTCAACCATATTCAATTAAAAGGATTTTAAGCACCCTAAATGTAAACAACTATATCTTAATGTATAAGGTTGTGGAAAATTATTTGGATGCCTATCCTCACATTCCTAGCCTAACAAAAATATTATTTTGGTCCTCAAGTGAGGAATTTTAGTTAGTTTGATTAGGTTGTTTCTTTTAAGGATGAAATTGGTGTCATGAACCAAGTATTTTATTTAGGTGTGATTTGTGTGCACTTGTGGTGTGCACAACAAATAAAAACAAATTCTGAAAAGGAACTTAAAATAATGTTGAAAATAAAAGTGTTAGAATGAAAAAGTAGCCATGTTGAGTACTAAAGAGAAAAAAATCATTTCTCTTTGAACAAAAATTAAACTTTTTCAAACTTAATTAAAGGAACACTTTCAAAATATCCAACAAATAAAAGCTCCAAACATGACCTAGATGATGGTTAATGCGATATTGTATGAAATGCAAAGACTAGGAAAATAAAACAACGATGATTAATCCTAAGAATATAAGGAATTCTTTTCTTGACCAAGATATTTTCCTAAAATAAATAACTTCAACAACCAACAAATAAATATAGAATTTAAATGTTGAAAAATGAAATGGAAATGTAATGTGAAACTTTAATATTTTCAAAGAAAATGACTATATATTTGAAAATAAAAGAATTATTTCTTAACTAACACTTGAGTGGTTTTAAGAAAATCAAAAGCGAAATCAATAAAAAAAAAACAAATTCTAGAATAACAACAAAAACTAAAATAGGCCAAGATGTCCAAATAGAACGCTAAAGGAAACAAATATTAAGGGTACAAAACTCTTTTCTTCACCTACAATGTTTAAGACAAAAAATAAAAATAAAAAACAACCAAAATCTAATAGTAGACCAAAAGGGGGACTTTGCAAAGAGATCAGGAAAATCCCAGAACTAGGACAAATGCAAAAAATTCCGAAAATGAAATAAAGTGTAGAAAAAATCCATAATTCCACACCATCGTAGTGTAGAAAATTTTACATGGTTGAGGATAAGAATAAGGGTTTCTTTCCCGGGTCACTTGATCATGGTGGCTACAAGAAGAAGAAAATGTTGGAATATTCACTAATACTGAGAGGGGGAGGTGAATTAGTATGAGCACCTTTTACCACTTTTTACCACAATATATAAACTTCAACTTTATCAGCAATACTCAACATTTTATCATTAGAATTAAATATATCATCAGTAGTATAAATCAATAGTGCATAACAAGTAACCACAAATACACAGTACACCAGAATTTAGGTGGAAACCCAAATGGGAGAAAACCACATAATGCTTTCTTATATATATCAAAGATTACATTCCTACGAAGCACCAACTTCCAAATTCTCTAGAACCAAATGGAAGGAGGTACCAACCTAAAGGAAGCACCAACTCCTTGATTTCTACGGAACCAACCGGAAGGAGGATATGACCCCTTGATTTACAGACACCAACCTGAAGGAAGCACCAACTCCCTAAGTTATCCAACACCAACCAGAAGGAGGCTACGACCCCCTTTCCTTGCCCTATCTTTCCACCTTGAAATATAAGTGTAGACCAAACTATCACTACCACAATCACTACCACTATCAACCTGTCACATCAACCTATCATTGTCAACCTATCACATCAACCTGTCACTATCAACCTATCATTGCCATTGTCATACCATCATCAACCTGTCACCATTGTTGATAATCAACATCAACAAAAATAGATCCTCTCACATGGATCATATACCAAGAACATCTCTCAATCAGATGCTCAAACATCGCCAAACCATTCCTCTAGTCATGTGCCAAATGTGTACCAAGAATGTACCATACCATGCACCAAACATGTACCAAACCGTGCATCAATCATGCACCAACACTTGTACCAAAACGTGCATAAACCATGCACCAAAACCTATACCATACCATGCATCAACCAATTACCGAGACCTGTACCATGTCATGCATCAACCGAGTACCAAACTTGTACAACACCATCAACCATGTGCCAACATGTACTATAAACCATGTAACCATGAAATGTACCTCAACCATATACCATATCACTCATGATATGTCTCAATAATTCCATACACCATGTACCAAAAGATCTAATGAATGTACCTCAAACATGTGTCATAACAATATCAAGAAGTGCCTCAAATATGCATCAATGTCACTATGAAATGTACCTCATACATGTGCCACCATATACCAAGTGTGTATCTCAACCATGTAATATCATCACCATAACAAATACCAAACCAAATACCAATATGTGATCATAACAAAGTATCATATCATCACCAAAGTGTACCATATCATGTCCCCTCATCACCATGCCTGGAGCATGTACCATACCATGACAAGCATAACCCTCAAAACAAGCAGATAATCATACTTGTAATCCTGTAGACACCCTATTATATCAAATAACAAATAAGTATACCAACCTGGGCATCAACAACCCAGTATCAACATTTCTCCTTAGTTCTTACCTATCCTCGTGGGACAAAGACCTCTTGTCACACGAGGCCTCGCATGACAAGCACTAGGCAACCCACGGGGGTGCCTCATGATACACTAATTTTCTAACCCATGGGGATCAACCAAATTATGGATTTTATAGAAAACCTAGCTCTCCTATGTAATTGCAAAACTCCCACACTTCTCACTCTTCACTACCTCATATTTCATTGTTGCAAACTTGTCAATAGATCACTAATTCACTATAATATATTCAATAGAGTGTGTGAGTGAATGTACTTGTGAATGAATTCTTGAGGTGTATATATACTTTTTCTAAGTAACCTCTCTCCTTAAATTTAGGGCCTCTTGAACTTTCTTGTTAAAACCACTTCACCCTTTCATTAATCACTTGTAACCGATTAGGGGCTTCTTAGCCATTTTTCAGGGCTTCCAACTTCGTGAGGGAATATCTCCCTAATTGTGAGGAACCACATGGTCTACCACCTATCATTGGAAAAAACATGATGAGTACTATCCATCTATGAATGTATTATCTACATTTACATTGTCCTTCATGTTTGTATTCCTAGAACAACTTCGGGTTCCATAACCACACCTTTGGGGCTTCGTGTATATTTCATCAAGACTTCATCAAATGCACTCATCACATCTATTGATATCAACCACTATATCTTAAATCAATGATGACTAACTCACCATCAATATTGATCACTTATCTAGGGATTTCAGACTTCTCCAAGGGTTGACATCAATGACAACCAATTGTCCAACAATCTCCCCCTTTGGAATTGATGACAACACCAACATTGATGGCAAAACTCATACTCCAACACTCATGATCCCCTTATGACCATCACTCCTCATCAATGTTTCTCTCCTCATGTTTTTCTCTCCCCTTTTGACATCAATGTCAAAGGATATATCTTTTTGGGGTTGCTCCCCCTGTCTTCATGCTTTTGTTCTTTCTCTTTCTCCCCATTTGATAAAAGGGTAACCCCCCCTGTCAGTATTTCTCCCCCTGTCTTCATGCTTCTAATATCTTTCTCTTGATGATTTCTCTCCTCTTGAATTATATGCAAGATGTTGTCTAGATCAATGTGAGAAATCTTGTATTCTTCCTTTCCTCTCTTCTAGTGTTTCTTATTGTCCATTGGTTCTTCCTCTTGTAATTCACTGACATATATGAAAAGCATTCATTACTTGTTTTCTTCATTTACTTGTCATGTTCACTTGACCATACTGTTCAATGATTTTCTTTTGTCAATATAAATTCCTCTAATGATTCCAATTGTCAATCTATTGTTATGCATCTTCTCTGACCCATGTCTTATGTACCATTATGAATGCTTCTATGTTTCACTTGATCATCACATATTCATGTTTCTCAGACTGAATCAATTATGTCCATTAATCTGCAATACATCCTCGAACCTTTAATGAATATATCCCTTCCTGGAAAGTGTGTTAATGACATTCCTCTGATATTTGCATGGGAACACTGCTTCTCAATCGATCAATCTCTCATTTTGTACTTAGACCATCTGACTGCTCTGAATCTGTCTATGTAAATACTTCAAACTTCTCAAAGGATAGTTCTTTTATCTGTAGAGTTGTTTCTTAGACTCCCCCTATTCAATATTCATATTTACTGGGAGTCTCCAAGCCGGATGGCTTGGAAAAATACCCACTCTAATGCGGAGTAATCTTCCTCTTTGTTTGTAGACTCATCATCTTTTTGAACTCTGACTTCTTTCCTTTTTCCTATGGATTCATTATGACCTTTCACTACAATTCGTAAGAGTACAATCTATTGGGCTTGTTTCTTCTCTTCTTCTCTTTCTCGCACTATTTCAAATCCCACGATCTCTAGGACCTATTCTTTATACACCTACTCTTATTGTCTTTCTTTTCTTCTCCAAACCTTCATGTATCTGACATCGATGTTTTATTTCATGGAGGGATCTATCATGCTTCTACAATTCTGAGCTATGTGACCATAATTGTGTAATTTGTAACATTCAATGTCGTGAGGAGCCACATAGGTATTTCTTGTCTGAACATTTCTTCCATATTCTCTACAATAAATATCCTTATGTCTAAATTTAGTACAAATAAAACAATAACCATAAAATAAACTTTCATACCTGGGAGTGAATGATCTTCTTTGCAGTGTAGTCCTTATGGATTCATGCCTCGGTTGATCACACTCTTCTCTTCTATTGATTCCTTCATCATGATTGAATCTTCTTTTTTGTTTGAACCTGGAAGGTCTTCTTGAAGATGTATCTATATTATACTCATTCTTCTTTGATTCTTGCTGACCATGATTCCTTCCTTTGATTACTTTTGCATAACTCTCAGCCTTTTATTTATTCTTCCTTTCTGGAAACCTGGAGCACTTCTCTTCAACTAGTTGTGTGGGGATTCTATTTTCTTCAATGCTCTCACCATGGTTCGAATTTTCCTTGCATGAGGCCCCACCGATGTATCTAAAATATGTTTTGTCTAGTACTGACGATTTCTTCAATTTCTTGTTAATCTTGTCAACTTCAACCCTTAATAAGACGACTTCTTCTTCAAGCTCCTCACAATCTTCTTCCTTCTTCATCATTTGGATCTTCATTACTTCTTCTATTCTCTTGGATTCCTCAAGTTGAATTTTCAAGGAGATGATCTCTTCTTCAAGTCTTCTTTCTTGTTGAATGAATTTTGCTTTAAGATTTTTTTCCTTGAGTTCTTCTTTTTTCTTTGCTTCCTTTGTTAGTGATGCAAATTCGTCTTCTAGATAGTGCTTTTCTTCCAACTAATTTTTCTATGTTTCTTCAATCCTTATGGATTTTTGTACTTGGAATTCTTTATAAATTTGAACATCTTTCTTTAGATTAATCAATTCTTTCTCGAGTGACTTGTTTTCTTCTCTTTCTTTCTTTAGTTCATTTAAAGAACTGATCAGTTCTACTTCAATATATACTATTCCTTATTCACAATCTTCTTCTTCTTAATTTTTCTGACATGATGAGCATATTTCTTCTCGTTCGAATTTAACATATTCTTTGTTCTTATTAGTATGCTCTAGCTCTGTGATAGAATGAGACTACTCAAAGTATAGATTATGTAGCTTATCCCAAATCTCTTTGGCTGATGAAAATTTTCCCACTTTGTCTTTTATCAAATCAGATAATATTTCCAAGATGAAATCCATTGCTAATTTGTTGTTTCTTCTTAATTATTTCTTGGTTGCAGTCTTCAGAGGTTTCTTTGTGGTAGTGTATCCTATAAGAACTGATTTCCAAACATCATACCCTTGTGCATGTAAAAAAAAATTCATCCTGATACTCCACATATCATAAGTTTCACAATTATGACCATTAAAATGTGGTATTCCATTGTTATATGCCATGTTGCTTTCATGATCTACATTGCAATGGTTAGACTATTTTCTTGAAGGAACCAACTCTGATACCAATTGTTGGAATATTCACCAATACTGAGAGGGGAGGTGAATCAATATGAGCACTTTTTACCACTTTTAACCACAATATATAAACTGCAACTTTATCAGTAGTATTCAACAGTTTATCATTAGCATTCAATATATCATAAACGGTATTAATCAACGGTTCATAAAAAGTAACCACATATACAAAGTACACCAAAATTTACGTGGAAACACAAATGGGAGAAAACCATAGAATGTTTTCTTATATATATCAAATATTACATTCATAGGAAGCACCAACTTCCAAATTCTCCAGCACCAACTGGAAGGAGGCACCAACCTGAAGGAAGCACCAAATCCGTGAGTTCTCCAGAACCAATTGGAAGGAGGCTACAACCCCCTGATTTACATACACCAACATGAAGGAAACACCAACTCCCTAAGTTCTATGGAACCAATCGGAAGGAGGATATGACCCCCTTTCCTTGCCCCATACACCCACCCTCAAATATAAGTGTAGACCAAACTATCACTACCACAATCAATGTAACTCTCAACCTTTCATTGTTAACATGTCACATAAGCCTATCATTGTCAACCTATCATTGTCAACCTATCACTGTCAACCTGTCACTGCCACTATCATACTATCATCAACTTGTCACCACTGTTGATACTCAACATAAAAAAAAACAGATCCTCTCACATGGATCATATACCAAGAACATCTCTCAATTAGATGCTCAAACATCACCAAACCATGCCTCTAGTCATGTGCAAAATGTGTACCAATCATGTATCATACCATGCACCAAACCTGTACCAAATCGTGCATCAATCATGCACCAACACCTGTACCAAACCGTGCATCAACCATGCACCAAAACCTATACCATACCATGCATCAACCAAGTACCAAGACTTGTACCATGTCATGCATCAACCAAGTACCAAACTTGTACAATACCATCAACCATGCGCCAACATGTAATATAAACCATATACCTTGAAATGTACCTCAACCATATACCATACCACTCATGATATGTCTCAATCATTCCATACACCATGTACCAAAACATCCAATGCATGTACCTCAAACGTGTGCCATAACAATATCAAGAAGTGCCTAAAACATGCATCGATATCACTATGAAATGTACCTCATACATGTGCCACCATATACCAAGTGTGTATCTCAACCATGTAATATCATCAAATACCAATATGTGCTTCTAAAAATGTATCATATCATCACCAAAGTTTACCATATCATGTCCCCTCATCACCATGCCTCAATCATGTACCATACCATGACAAGCATAACCCTCAAAACAAGCACATAAACATACGTGTAATCTTGTAGACACCCTGTGATATAGATTTTATGAGAAGAACGAAATGAATATAGAGTATTAATAGGTGCTTAACACAAAATCAAAGATATACAGTAAAATTGGTTTTCTATTCAATAACGAAATAAGCTGAAACTATATAATGCAGCGGAAACAAGCTTGCTGGAATGGTGGCGGCTTATCTCTGAGAAGAGATATGACGGCAGTGTGGATTTGCAAGAAGAAGGTTACAATAAGGCTCTAAAGGCCTTTTTACAATAATAAATAATTCAAAAAACCTAACCCTAGGAGATGAAGCGCCAAAATTCATGTGGGCCCCGTTTGGGTAAGTTAGTACATCAACTTCCTGGGGTCGTAACTTTTGCATACGATCTCTGTTTTAGGCGTGTGATAGCCCGTTGGAAAGGTATCATTGAGGAGATTAATTTTGGGGGATCAATGATGAATTTAGATATTATTGAGGAGATCTATCCCGAAAAACCTTCATTTAGGCCCTCAAAATGGCCTCGAAAATTAAAACTGCTAAAAATAGTAAATTGTCAAAATTGTTAGAAAACTGTTTTGAGTCAGTTGGAAAATGTGGGTGGCCACTGATATCCATATAGATCAATCCTCCCTCCTTATGAAGCAACGGTATCCATTGCATTGAGGTCCCCCATCAGATGAGGAAATTTCTGTTGAATTTGGCCCCGGGTGAGCCACTTGCCTTGGTGCAGGAGCTGCCCTACTTTGACGACTCGATAAAGCTGGATCCTTTGTTGTCTAGTGCCCTTGATATATCTATCCAAAATCTGATCATTGGATTCTTGTTGTATGTAGTTGGGGTTGAGATCTGTTGGTGTCAGTTGTTCTGCTACTTCTGAGGTGTCCAATAATGGTGGGAAATAAGGGTGAAGGAGATCCACGTTGAACACTGGGTGCAGACCAAGGAAAGGAGGAATGTTGAGCTCAAAAGAATTATCCCCCATGGCCTTGGTGATAGTGTATGGCCCATAACGGAGTGGGCGAAGCTTCCAATGTTTGTACTTGTTATTGGACTTCTGTAGGATATCCTGAACCTGTTGGCAGATGTGCTGGATCCTCTCAATGAACTGGGTGGCTTTGTCAGCTTCAGTTGGAGTAGGATATGAGTCAATCGAGGTGACCGCAAGGGGAAGTGAAACATCTATGGGACCCAATGGTTGGAATCCCAACCCCTCTTGAAAGGGACTATGGCTGGTTGAGCTATGCAGGGCTCGGCTGTAGCTATGTTGGACATAGGGAAGGCTCTCATCCCATGTGTGAGGGTGATTTGAATTATACATGCGAAGGATATGCACAATCATTCGATTTACAACCTTAGTTTGGCCATCTGTCTGGGGGTGGAAGGTCGTGGATTTGGTGATCTTGGTGTCCAGCAGTGACCAGAGGCTCAACCAGAATGTGCTGAGAAATTGACTATCCCGATATGAGACAATGGTTTGTGGGATTCCAAAATGTACCAAGACTCATTCAAAGAAGAGCTTGGCAGTGGCCTCTACTATGATGCTCTTCTTGCAGGCAACCAGAATTGCCATCTTAGAAAAGCGATCAACAACCACAAAAACATAGTCATTTCCCTGCTTGGTGGATGGGAGGCCTGACATGTAATCCATTGAGATGGATTCCCATGGCCTGTCAAGAGTAGGAAGATGGGTGTACAAGCCCTATTTCTTAGTGGTCACTTTGGAAATAGCGCAGGCAATGCAGGACCTAATATACTTGCTAACCTCTTATCAAAGTTTCAGCCAGTAGAAATGTTTCTATACCATCACCACTGTCTTTTCGACGTCGAAGTGTCCTGCCACCCGACTATAGTGGGCTTCCCAGATCATCTTCACTCGCTCACTTGATGGAACACAGATATGGACCAAACGACCCAACAACCCATCCTGAAGATGGAAATTATCGACAACTTCATTTGCACCCAACATTTGGTAGGTGGTGACGAAGTCAGGGTCTGTCTCATAGAGTTTGGGCCATCCAGATGTCTCATGGCCACAAGAGTCTAGCACCGTGGTCAGTGTCACGACTGGCGGTCTGCTGAGGCAATCAACGATGCGACTGGTGCTTCCTATTTTATACTTGATGTTGAGGTGGAATTGCTGCAAGTATGTGGGCCACTTTTGATGGCGGTCATTCTGCAATTTTCCCTATGTCTGCATGAACTGTAGTGGCTTATGATCAGTGTGGATGATTGTCTCCTTCCCAAGAATGTAATGTCTCCACTGGCGGCATGCTTGCACAATGGAGTACATTTCTTTGTCGTAAGTAGGGTACTTACAGACACTATTTGACAATGCCTCACTATGATAGGACACAGGGTGGCCGTGATGAGTGAGAACAATGCCCACAACATAGTCTGAATCATCTGTCTCGATCTCAAAGGGATGTTGCAGGTATGGTAGTGAAATTATTGGGGCTGAGCACAAGCGTTGCTTCAAATCATTGAATGCTTGTTGTTGGGACCGACCCCACACAAATTTCGCCTTACCACCACCCCTGTTTATTTGGCTGAGGGCCCATGCAATATGGGAGAAACCCAACATGAACCTGTGGTAGAAATTGGCAAGGCCCAAGAAGCTCTGAAGCTCAGTGAGTGTTGTTGGGGCTGACCAGTCATGGATGACTTGGATCTTGGCTGGATCCACATGTATGCCATGTTGATCAATGATGTAGCCCAGGTAATGGACCATGTCCATGCCAAAGGAGCATTTTTCCAAGTTGGCGTATAGCTTGTGCTACCGCAGGGTGTGCAGAATCTGCTGAATATGCTGCAAGTGTTCAGCCCAAGTCTTGTTGTAAATTAGAATGTCATCCATATACACCACTACAAAAGTATTGGTGAATGGTCACAGGATATCATCCATCATCCTCATGAAAGTGGTTGGATCATTTTTCAAACCAAAGGGCATGACCAACCATTCAAAAAGGAATTCCTTTGACTTGAAGGCGGTCTTCCATACATCTGTCTATTCTATCGGGACCTGGTGGTAGCTATACTTCAGATCAATCTTACTAAAGTATTTGGCCCCCGTGAGTTGATCAAGGAGGTCATCAATTCGGGGAATCGGGTACCAGTTTCTGACTGTGATTTTATTCAGAGCCCGGTAATCAATACAGAGTCGCCAAGTTCCATCTTTCTTCTATACTAGTACGATTGAGCTCCCGCAAGGTGATGAGCTGGGGTGGATGTTCCCCTTGTGGAGCAATTCTTGGATCTGTCACTTGAACTCCTCATTCTCTAACAAAGAGCGACGATAGACTAGCCCATTGGGCAGCGGTGCGTCGGGGGTCAGATCGATGGGGTGCTTGACCTAGCAGTGCAAAGGTACCCTTGTAGGTGAGGAGAATATATCTGATTATTCTTCCACGACCTTATCTACTTACTTTTGTTGTGTGGAGAGGCCGGCTGTAGAGACCCTAGATGTGGCTGCAATATTTTGCTTATTCTGAGAGTGAATCACGAAGAAGACAAACTTACCCGTCTTAGAGATGACCTTCCTGCATTGCTTAGCAGAGATCAAGGAAATAGCACTAGGTGGGACTGCCTCGGGTATCCTGTACAATTTCCTGTTCAAAGTAATAATAACACTACGAGGCCTAGACTCATATACATCATGATGTTTCCATAAATAACGTTGGCCCAAAAGAACATCACAAACTTCGAGAGGAGAAACATTATACTATACCTCGTCTTTGAAGGGCTTGATGTCGTACAACAGTCGACATTGTTGGCTGACGTGGAGATCGCTTCCTTGGCGAAGCCATCTAATGGTGTAGGGTTGTGGGTGCGGCAATGTTGGAAGGGCCAGTCGCTTGACGACCTCTGCTGAGATGAAATTCTTCTGGCTACCACTATCAACAATGAAGTGCAGCGGGGTTCCTTTTACCCACATCTGTGAATGGAAGAGGCGCTCTCTTCTTCTGGCTCGTCTAGTTCACCAGGATGGAGCTTGGTGGTAGCAACGGTGGCACTGGGCTCCGTGTCAATGATCCGTCTTCCCCTTTCTGGTTCTGGATCAGAGTTAGAATTTGCATCTGATTCAGAGACTTTCACTTCGGCCACCAGTGACTGCTTTGAGCAGGAGTCAGTAGTGTTATGCCAAGGGCTCTTATGGAAGTTGCACCACTTCCCGGTATCTTTCTTTCTCTTTCCAGTGTGCTTTTTTTTTTACGGCTTGGACTGGTTGCCCTGATACTGTCCATATTTTCTATATCCTTTGTTCAGTGGGTTGGGGCTGCCCATTCCTAGCTTTTGTTTTGAGGGGTTCTTAGGCCCAAATTGCCATGTCTTTTGTTTGAGCTTCTGCTTTATTTTGACGACATATCGGTAGGCCACGCCCAAGGATGAGAAGTCCAGAAATTCCATTTCGGTCTAGATGTATCTATGTAGAGCACCACAATATTTGAGCACCAGATGTCGCTCCGAATCTTTGATACCCAACTTGGTGTGCAAGGTATGGAAGATATTTGTGAAATCTGGCACTGCTTGGTCTCTTTCTTGCCGCAGTGTGGTCCATTTGGTATACAGGTCGTCATAACTTCCAACAGGGTAGTATTGTTCCTTAATAGCATCCCTGAAGGATTCCCAGGTGGTCGTGACTGAAAATAATGAGGTTTCCTCTATTTCCTTTTGCTCACAGAAAGTTTCCCACCAATCTTTGACATGGGGAATGACTTTGAGGAGTGAAAAAGTAATATTTTCTCTATTCGAAAAGTTATGGAAAGAAAAATACCCTTATAGTAGATTCAACCACTTGTCTACAGCATATGCGTCTATCAGACCTTCAAATATAGGAATATCAAAGTTTATTTGTACCTTGAAGGGGGTGGCACCTCCGTTTGAAGAAGATGTGTTTCTTGTTGGTAGTCGCCGAAGGATTTGCGCGAAACTATCCATCATCTCGTTCCTCTGTTGCATGAGGGCTTCCTCAATCAACAGTTTGAAAAGATCTCCTGTCCTGTCATCTTTATTTTCTCCTTCCATGGGAGGTTGCTTGGGCATGTGAGAGCTTTTTTCCTCAAGAGAAACAAGCTCAAGACCCAACTCTTTGTACTCTGACCTCGTTGGGGACATGCATTAAGACAACAAGGAGCAGACCGCTCTGATACCACTAATCCAGATTTTTTGAGCAGAACGAAATGAATACAGATTATTAACAGGTGCTTAACACAAAAGAACAGAGATATAGTAAAATTGGTTTTCTATTCAATAAAGAAATAAGCTAAAACTGTATAATGCAACAGAAACAAGCTTGCTGGAATGGTGGAGCTGAAACTCTATAATGCAGCGGAAACAAGCTTGCTGGAATGGTGGCGGCTTATCTTTGAGAAGAGATGTGACGCCAGCCTGCATTCACAAGAAGAAGGTTACAATGAGGCTCTGAAGGCCTTTTTACAATAAGAAAGAATGCCAAAAACCCTAGACATCCAAAAACCTAACCCTAGGAGATGAAGCACCAAAAGTCATGTGGGCCCCGTTTGGGTAAGTTAGTACATCAACTTCCCGGGGTCGTAACTTTTGCATACGATCTCCGTTTGAGGCGTGTGATAGCCCGTTGGAAAGGTATCTTCGAGGATATTCATTTTGGGGGCTCAATCATGCATTTGTCTATCATTGAGGAGATCTATCCCAAAAAACCTTCATTTAGGCCCTCAAAATGGCCCCAGAAGTTAAAACTGCTAAAAATAGTAAATTGCCAAAATTGTCAGAAAACTATTTTGATCCAGTTGGAAAAGGTGGGTGGCCACCGATATCCATATGGATCACCCTATTGTATCAAATAATAGATAAGTAGACCAACCTGGGAATCAACAACATGGTACTAGCAACAACCCGCTACCAACATCTCTCCATAGTTTTTTCGTGTCCTTGTAGGACAAAGACGTCTTATCAGGCAGGGCCTCGCATGACAGGCACTAGGAAACCCGCAAGGGTGCCTCACGGGACACTAGTTGTATGACCCGTGGGGGTTATATAAATTAGATTTTTTACAAAAAACCATACCTCTCCTATGTAATCCCAAAACTCCCACACTTCTCACTCTTCGCTGCCTCAGATTTCTCCATCACAAACTTGTCAATAGATCACTAGTTCACTAGAATATATTCAATAGAGTGTGTGAGTGAACATACTTGTGAATTATTTCTTGAGATGTATATATATATTCTAAGTAACCTCTCTCCTTAAATTTAGAGCTTCTTGAACTTTATTTTTACAACCACTTTACCCTTTCATTAAAGACTTGTAACCAATTAGGGGCTTCCAACTTTGTGAGGGAATATCTCCCTAACAATGAGGAACCACGTGGTGTACCACCTATCACCGGAAATAGCATGATGAGTATTATTCATCCATGAATGTATTACCTACATTTACAATGTTCTTCATGTCCTTATTCCTCTAACAACTTCGGGTTCCATAACCACACCTTCAGGGCTTCGTGTAGATTTCATCAAATGCACCCATCACATATGTTGACATCAACTACTCTAGTTGACATCAATGACACTAACTCACCATCAATATCAACCACTTCTCTAGGGATTCTGGACTTCTCCAAGGGTTGACATCATTGAAAACCAACTATCTAACAAAAAACACACCAAGGATGAAAAAAATGGTTTCATTCCAAATTAAGTCACTAATCTATTGTTGGTGTTTTGTCACTAAAGAGTACCAAAATTACCTACTTAAGGATTGTGTAGCTTAAGTAGTATATAAAAGGAAAAATCTAGAAATCCAAGCACAGATGGATTATTGTCTACTCTATGTCATGCAAAAGAAAGGATGGTATAAATCAAAGCACAAGATACAACAAAAGATAAATAAATTACCTCATTACCAATGGAAACAAATGGACTTACAAATAAACACCTCAAAATATTTGTTGAAGCTATGTGGGCTCCAAATCCACCTTAAGGGAGGGTCCTTTGCCTCCTTGTTTGCTCCACTCCAAATTTTTGGTGTTAAAAAAAATTAGGCTTAGGGATCTTTGTTCTCTCTAGAGGAATTTTAGCAACATAAACTTGCAATGGATGAGTGATGAAATGGGTGACCTCAATAACTCTATTTATAGGACAAACGATGGACCTCTCTTTGGATCTATCTTCGATGTGAATGATCCCAATGTATTAATCAAATAGTGGGATAAGGATAACTGATGAATCCTATATCAAACACTGTTTTTGGAAAAAATGGCCAGATAAGGTCCACTTTTGGTCATTGTTCCATTTTTTCAAGGTGCATGACATTAATGAGACAATAACATATCAGGTCCAAAGAACACATTTTAAAGGATTTATCACATGCCCCACGTGTGAAAAATGGGCCAAATTCTACCCTATGATATTTTAGTCAAATTTAGGGTTGACTCAGTTCGAGATGACAAAATTGATGTCACGTGATGATGGAGGTGATGGAAATGAGGGATAAAGCTACCAAAGTGGTGTATTGGGATGCAATTATTCATGATAAATTAGGTGAAAAAAATTAGGTTGATAACACTGGGTGAAAAAAAGAGGGATGGGTGACCATTGCAACTAGTGTAGACACCATATAGAGTCAAGGGGTGATCAACATAGGTAGACATGATAGAGGTGGAAATGGTGCATTCATATTGAGATTCCAAACATGGGACAACAAGGATCTGCCATGAAAATAGGCGAACAAAGGTGATGGCCAATGTTGATGCCAAATGAATATGAGGTATCATCATAACAGATGAAACCTATGGACGTGGATATCATATTCAATGAATTCATATTGTGCATATTGTCTTCCTTTTAGCATAAAATCAATTCATCTATCAAACTTAATATGCACAATTTGAAGAAACAATCCACATATCAAGATTTCTCTTGAAAAAATACCCAATTTGAAAAAAAATTGTCCAAAACGGAGTTTGAGAAGTGGATATGTCGTTGAATCAAAATAATTTTTTTAGGGTTTTTCCAATAACGATCATGAATTTTGCATATTATATATATTTTTATAGAGTGCACGGATTTTAATCAAACTAGTGTCATTATATATAGAAAAACCATGGCATTTCATAATCGGGGTCATAATATCCAATCAAATCAGTATAACCGAAGTTGTGATCCTTTTACATTTTCAACATCAAACCCTAACTACATAAAGGATCTCCAATTCCAAGTAAGTGATTCTATTTGAAACCCTAATTCTACTTTTGGGTTATAGAGAGCAAGATTTGTTTTATAAGAAAATATGGTGGTACTATTATTGAAGAATACAAAAAAAAAAAACTAATGTCGGTATGGGGAAATTGTTCTTCATGATTTTTTAAAATACAATACAACCATAGGGTGGAATTTGTGTATTGATGACGAGATAATGGCACTTTTAGATGAAGAATATGAAAAATAATTTTACAATAGGTGGTATCATGTTGTGAAAAAGGATAAGGAGAGCACTAGGGATTTATTTTCATGTAACAACTTCCTATTACAAGTTTGTGGATGTATTCAACATGAAAATACTATTGTTGATATAAACCCTAGTAGTAAGCATAATTTCATCAATGTTAACTTGGCTAAAATACTACAAGTACTGGAAAAGTATATTCAAAGCACATAGGTTGAAGGTGAGAATATTTAAATATTTAAATATTTGAAGATTATCATGGATAAATACATGTTGCATTAATATTTTTATGAATGATTTGGATATTTTTTGGGGATATCCTTGGATGGACCTAGTTGGTACAATTAATATTAATGCACAAAAAACGTTTTTGAAGTTGTGGTACAAGAAAAATAAAATTACATTACAGGATATTTCTCTTATTAAATAGGAAGGGCCCAAGGAGGCACATGCAGAAGTACTTGCAGGGAAACAAATTATAGTACCTCATGACACATCATATGAAGAGTCCAAGGTTGAATTATAGGAAGATCCTACAGAAGCATTTGAAGAAAATCCAAAGGAAGGGTATAAACAAGAAGAATAAGCTAAGGAACCACGTGTTGAAGAGTCAAAGAAAGAAGAATTGATAGTTAAGGTTGTTGTATATCACCACCCACACCATATTAAGAAACAAAAATCATCAATGCCATGTCATGAACATTAAAAAAATTACTATGGATCAACATGGAATGTGAGAGGAGACCAGTATGGAGGCACATAGATGACTAAAACAAAAGCATGGAAATATCATAGTAGCACAACAAAAACATGGATCCCAAGAAGAAACCAAGATCAAGATTGAGTAAAGGCCACAATTGGACCCCATGTCCACATTTCACTAGGATGGATGGATGGATGCGTGTGCATGGTACTAGTTGACTTCATTGCTTAGTAGGTCATATTATATTGCTTCTTCCCATGTTTCGAGAATGAAATGTTCTGAGGTGGATGGAATGTTATGTACCTAGGGATGATAATATGGGGTACCTATGGAGGTACTCAAAGGGATAATGAATGTGATGTGGCCATAATATTGAAATATTCCCATTATGTAATTAAAAAGAAACAATATTCCCACTAGTAATTAAAAGGAAATAATATAATAATAAGAGGTTGTTGGCATAAGACCCATAGGAATACTCATGAGATAGTATAAATAGACATGAGTATCATTGTATTGGATGTGTTTTAGATTGTATTATTTTTTAGCAAGCATGGCTTGTGGAGTGATTCCTTCCATAAGGAATATTTGATGGTGTTACCCTACATTAAGGGTTATTCTCTCTATATTATTGTCTTGTTCATAGTGATTGTTTTGGTATCTTTGATGTTCAAGGGTTTATTTCTAAAGTTAAGGACTATATTGTCTCTTATATCTTTGAAGATTTACTACATGGAGGGGATAAAATCCTCAAGTAGGCATTAGGTTATGGGGAGGATTGAGTTAGGTCCAAGGGTCATGGAGCTCCTAGCTTTCTTATTGTTTCCTCCAAAATGTTTTGGTGAGAGGAACTTAGTCAGTGGGGTTGGTGTCTGAGGAAACTTCAGGGTATTATATGACGATATACTTAGAGGATATATAAGACATAAGACTAAGTTTGTTACACATTATTTTTGTCGCCCCCGTGATCATTGATGATATATGTATTGCCTATTTCTTTGTTCCCTAAAGGCTATTGAAAAAATAAGACTTTCTCCTGAGAAATGGAATCATCTTTCCTTATTGAAAAACCCTATCAAAGAAGATCATCGCACCTTTCCAGTGTTAAGGGTGTGACGATCGTCAATTGTTGCACCCTCAACATTAGCAACCTACTTCTATCCTTTGGACTTCATGCTCAAGTTAGGCTGCTAGATTCTTAAGTTGGGAGAAAAGTACCAACCATCCCTGGATTATGCGTTGGGAAGTCGCAAGAATATTTTTTCTAGTTTCAAGCTTCTGTAAAAAATGAAACCACTTCCCTCAAGCATGGTTTTCTCTGGTTCAAGATTGTTTAAAAATGAAACCAGGTCCAAGCATAGTTTTGTTTAGTTTTAATCTTGTGTAAAAATAAATCTATCTCAAGCATAGTTTTGTTTTGTTTTAAGATTGAGTAAAAATGAAAACAATCCTGAGCATAGTATTTGTTCTTTCTCATGCTCGTAAATCTATGAGAATGTAACCAAGTAAACTTTTATCACTTTTTCGGACTCATGAAGGTTATACAAAAAAGGAACCCCATTGGAGTCCTCTTTAAGCTCTTTTCAAACTCCCTAAACATGAAAATGTTGTCGAGTGATCTTTTTCTTTTCACGCTCGTTAAAGTATTTGAAGAAAACGTATGTTGAGCGGTAGATTATCCCTTTTTCAGTCTCATCAGAATAATTTAAGAAAGGGGACATTTTGGAGTTTTCTTTAAGTGTTTTTCAAGCTCTCTAAACATGAAAAACCCTTGAGTTTTCTTTCCTTGGACTTGTAAAACAAACATCGAAAGGCCCATATGGGATTGAACCACTCCTTCATAGGGTTCGTTAAAAATACTCTGAGGGACTCATCCAAAGGATGAGTTTACATTTCAAGCATATGTTATCCTCCTCAAGCTTGTGTAAAAATAAAGAGGTACTCTCCATAAATGGTGGGGGGGGGAATTGGGAAAGAAATGTATATTTGTATCTGTGTTAGTGGTAGTAAGTCGCTCTTGAACATGACACCCCTTTTCATTGTTGTATATGGGTTGGGAAATCCATTTCTCTCTCATTTGATCATCCAAAAGTATGTATATTGGTCCTCCTTGATTCAATGCTTCCAAGACAATCCTCATGTCGTTCATATGTTCAAGATAAGTTCAACCGAAACAAGCCTTCTATCAAATCGTCCATCTACAGTCCTCAAACTCTTACCATGTTGGCCTTCCCCGAGTCAATCCTCAATCACTTTATACTCTGATCTACTTCAAATATGTTACATGTTTCATTTCATTGATGGGGGATACATTAAGGCCCTCCTATGACAAGTCTTTTTCTGTCGACTTCAACTCATTATCCAGGAATTAGACTTAGAAATCATTTAGTACCTTGGAGTCTGCATGCCTCAATGGCAGGTCTCCTCATTTTCGACAGTGGGTTCATGTCATTGACCACTGATTGAAAGATTCCATCAAGTGTTCGACTTCAGCTCATTAATTCACATTCGTTGGATTGTACTAGAGTACCTTGGGGGTCATTGACATCAATGGTGATTTCCCTCACACTTGTTAATGGTATCCATTAATGATCGGTAATCAAGTGGTTTATACCATGTTTGATTTCAATACATGTAATCACATGGATAGATTCGTAATTTGGGACGATGGAAATGAAGACCCTAGATACTATCACATGGATCCAGGTTGCGGTGGAGTATTCATAAGTCTATACTAATACATAGATTCACTGTGTATTTCTCGTGGCTATGTCCAAATTTGAGTCTTTATAGCATAGATTCACAATGTATTTCTCATGGCTATGTTGAATCATAATGACATGGGTCCACAATGTATGATAGCTAGCCATGATTCACTTGACACTTATTCTTAGGGTCATTTGTAGTATGAGTATGGGAATGTCTACCTCAGTAAATGGTATGTTATTATGAAGATGCTATTTTTTTGATAGGTTTATGACTGATGTGCTCATTGTTCTCAACACACACATTCTACAAATTATTCTAGTTGTCACTCATTCCAACTTCATACTTTGGGGGGAATTATGTTACACAATATTTTTTTCACCCTTGTGATCACTGATGATATGTGTATTGCCTACTTCTTTGTTCCCTGAAGGATATCGAAGAAATAAGACTTTCTCCTGAGAAATGGAATCATCTTTCCTTATTGAAAAACCCTATCAAAGAATATCATCAGACCTTGCCAGTGTTAAGGGTGCAACGATCCCCAATCGTCGCATGTTGCACCACACTAGAATTTGATTTCATCGCAGGTTGTTAATGTTGAGGGTCCTACAATGCTCAAACAAAGGAAAAAGGTGAATATCTTGAAGGTTCTAGAATGGGATCTTCGAAAGGATGAGGTGGCCTATGATCGGTTTGGATCTCACTCGCTTCTCTGATTTAGTGGGATCATCCTAATCTCTTCATCCACCCCTCTTCACTCTATATAAAGAGGGATCTCTCATGGGAAAATTTAGGCTGGCTTATGCATGAAGAATTCTACTGAAGATTGTACTTGTGATAGCTTTGTTTTAGCTTTCCAAGTCAGTTTGTGAATACTCTTCATAAAAATCATTGGAGCAAAGGTGTGTGTGTCGAGAAAAAAGGCCATTGGAAGGGACCTTGCAACATCAAGGCATAGGTTGTATTCTCCACTTTCATCAATATAATGCAGTAATACATTTCTTCCCTATTAAAGTGTCTCCTTTTTTATTGCATAATTCCTTGATATTATGTATAGGTTTCATTGGAATATATATATTTATCTCTCTCTTTGTTGTTTCGTGCTTCTTAACAGGTTCAACATCCTGCAAACCTAAATATGGAGCAAGGACAACACTAGAAAGGATCAAACGATGTTTAAATGGTATGCCATTTATCCCTCATTGAACTAGTTTATATTACAATGAAATCTAAGGAGAAGTTTGTATTCTGTTATGTTTTGTTCTAATTTCTTGTTGAAGTTAGGGAGATTAGTTCATGTCATCACTTACCAATTTTTCCAGTAATAAAGTTGATTAGTGGTGTCATGGAAAGTTCAAGGTAGGTGAGGAATGATACCAAGAAAATATATCCAAGGTGAGTTTGAGAAGGGCGATGGTGTCCATTATGAGGGTTCCATCTATGCTAGGTGGGGGAAATAGAAAGAAAATATGTGAGATAGGGGTCTATAGATGTGAATTCCTTAAAAAAGGGTGCCTACCAAGGAATAAAATCCCCTTTCCTGATTATGGCTAGGATGTGGAGAGGCCAAAATATTCTCTAGTTGGACAAAGCATGATTTTAGGGATAAATGATGCAACTAAAGTGACTAACAATATGTGAAGTACTTCCTCAGAATACATGATGGTACACATGGGAGAGGATCCTACACATTGGATTTGAGGTTTTGTGCCATCATATGCCTCCAAGTAGGGTGGACTATTTGAAGGTGTTAGTGCCTATCTCAATATAAGATGGGGTGTGTTAGTTAGCCCCAATTGTGGGGAAAACATTATCGATATTGGTAGGTGGCCCAATATTGTAATATGTAAGTTGGTCCAAGATAATGACCATTTAATCATGGGGAAATATTTATCTAGGTGGATATTGGTGGCCATCCACCCGTTCCAAATTCTAATTAGCTCATCTTGACAGTTTTTAGTTCATCACGTTTCTTTGCAATGGGGAAATTTATTTGTAACTGTGGGTTCTGCACTTACGGGGATGTCCTGAAGCCCTACACGGCATCCAGGTGGATATTGGTGGCCACACACCTATTCCAACTAGCTTATTTTGGAATTTTTCATGTCAGTGCATCTTTCTATACTTTCGGGGCCGTTTTGGGGCTCTAAACAATGTTTTCCTGGTTTGCCATAGTCAAACTGTAGACAAAGTCAAATTTTGACGGCATAATGCTTAGTTATAAAAAATACCTTTCCATCTGGCTATCACGTTCCTAAAATGGAGATCGTATGCAAACGTTACAACCTCGGGAAGTTAATGTACTAACTTACCCCAACGAGGCCCACATGACTTTTGATGCTTCATCTCCTAGGGTTAGGTTTTTAGATGTCTAGGGTTTTGGAATTCATTTTTATCATAAAAATGCCTTCATAGTCTCATTGTAATCATCTTCTTTCGAATGAGTGTATATGTCACATATCTTCTCAAAGATAAAGCTACCACCATTCTAGTGAGTCTTGCACTTTGTAATTTTATAGTCTCTGTACATTTATTTCATTAATAGAAATCATGTATTGTTGTATTTCCCTATTTCTAGAATTTTTTGTGTATTTCATTGTAATACATTTGCTTTCATTTCGTTCTGGAAATAATCTGGATCAGTGGTATCAGAGCAGGCTGCTCTTGATCATTTTTCAGTGCATGTCCCCAACGAGGTCCAAGTATAGCATGTTGGGTCTCGATCTTGTCTCCCTTGAGGAAAATCACTCTAGCATTCCCAAGAAACCCTCTATGGAAGCAAAAAAGAAAAAATACGGAGCACAAGATTCTATTAACATGTTGCTTGAGAATGATCTCATGTGACAGAGGGATGATGACGGATAATTTTTCCCACATCCTTCAACGCCTACAGATAGAAACAAGCGCATCTTCATCAAGCGACCACTTTGGAGGAACCTCTCCCTTCAAGGTACAATTTAATTTTGATATTCTCGTTTTTGAAGGTCAGATAGATGCGGATTCCTTAGAAAAATGGTTGAATCTGCTAGAAGTTTATTTCTCTATTCACAATTTTTTCAACAGGGAAAAGATCACCTTTTCACTCCTCAAGGATCTCCCCCATGTCAAACATTGGTGGGAAACTTACTGGGAGCAAAGTTCCACAGAGGAATATGGAATATATGGCGTCAAGCCCACTTGGTATTTTTTTGTGGATGTGATCAAGGAATAATGCTACCCTATTGATAACTTTGAAGACCAGTACATGAGATGGACCACACTGCGACAAGAGAAGAGACAAATAGTGTTGGATTTTTGAAATACTTTCCATACCTTGTGCACCAAGTTGGGTATCAAATACTGTGAGCAACATCTAGTTCTGAAATACTGTGGGGCTCTGCATAGTTACATCCAAATCGAAATGGATTTCCTAAACATATCATCATTGGGAGTTTCCTATCGATATGTTGTCAAAATCGAGTGGAAATTTAGGCACCAGAACAAATGGGAGTTTGGGTCTGCAAATCTGCAAAAACCAAAGAATGGTAAAGGAGACCCTAACCAAAAACCTTCCAACAACCAATCCAAGAAACAAGAAAAGAAGGGTAAAGGAAAGATGAAGAATGAAACTGGGAAGTGGTGTGACTTCAACAAAATCCCCTGGCACAACACCGATAAATGTCACTCAAAACATTCATTAGTGGATGAGGTCAAAGACAAGGAGTCGAAACCTAGTTCAGAATATAATCCATAAAATATTGAAAATGGATAGATCATTGATGCAGACCCTACTGCTACTGTCGTGACCACAACAATTCAACCTGAAGAACCAATAGATCCTAAAGACGGGGAGCGCCTCTTCCATTCACAGATGTGGGTGAAGGGGACCCCATTTCATTTCATTGTTGATAGTGATAGCCAGAAGAACCTCATTTTAGATGAGGTCGTCAAACAGTTGGGGTAGTCGACAACACCACACTCGCAGCCATACAACATCAGGCGGCTTCACTAGGGACGAGATCTATGTGTCATCCAGTAGTGATGCTTGTCCTATGGCATCCATCCCTTCAAGGATGAGGTAGTGTGTGATTTTACCCTTCTTGATGTCTGTGATGTTGCTTTGGGCCAACCATATATGTGGAAACATCATGTTGTTTATGAGTATCGACCCCGTAGTGTCATTATTACTCTGGGGGGTCAACTCTACAGGATACCAGAGGTGGTTATGACTATTGTTCCACCAAAAAAGTGTCACAAGTTAATCTATGATACTACAAAATTCATCCTCTTCACATTTTGTTCAAAGGATGCACATAAGGCCACTACAACCACTGTAGCCTCAACACCTTCTATCCAGCATAAGCAAATTGCAGAAGAGAAAGTAGATATTGTTTCTTCACCTACAATGGTTCTTACACAATGCCCCAACAAGCCCAGATACAACAGGATGGTGGAACATATTCAACCCCGCCAGAAACAGGTTCGTGACATCTTTCCATAGACCAAGCAGTGCAACTTCTCCAACAAGACACACAACTCATCAAGATTCAAATTCAGAAAACACTTTCCCCTCTTCCTCGGGAATTCAACGCAATAGAGACCATTACTTCTGATCCAGCTGGATATCGGTGCCACCCACCTTTTCCAACTGGCTCAAAACAGTTTTCTAGTAATTTTGGTAATTTACTATTTTTAGAAGTTTTTAACTTCTGGGGCCATTTTAAAGGCCTAAATGAAGGTTTTTCGGGATCTAGCTTCTCAATGATAGCCAAAGGATCTAATTGAGCCCCCAAAATGAATCTCCTTGATGATACCTTTCCAATGAGCTATCGTGCGCCCAAAACGGAGATCGTATGCCAAAATTACGCCTCTGGGAAGTTGATACACCAAACTACCCAAAACGAGGTCCACAAAACTATTGGCTTTTCATCTTCTGGGGTTAGGGGTTTGGATTTTATTTAAGATAAAAAGATCTTTGGAGCCTCATTGTAATATCATCTTCTCACGGATGCGAGTATCCATCACATCTCTTCTCAGAGATAATCTTCCACCATTCTAGCGAGTCTTTCACTCTGTATTTTAGAGCCTTTGTACATTTTCGTTCATTAATAGAAAATTGTGTATTACCGTATATCTATGTTTATGGTTGCATATCTGATACATTTATGTTATAATATTGGATATTCTATATATCTCTGTACATTTATTTATTATATCTCCGCTCTCATTTCGTGCCAAAAATAATCCGGATCAACTTCTTAAGGGGGGAGGATTTTGTTGATTAAGGTTGGTTGTCATTGATGTCAACCCTTGAAGAAAGCCCCGTAGCACAAAGGTTTGGGTAATGGACCCAATATTGTTTGATGTAAATATGACTCATTATTTTTTTTTCATGGTTGATAAGAAGTAAATATGG
>ML787191.1:27191-37677 GCA_009831015.1 Picea engelmannii
TGTAGTAAACTGGAGCCTAAATCGGTGTCCAAGGCATAGATGGGATGATTGGTAGGGTTGGCCTCGTCACTGACAATGTAGGCTAGCTGGGCTTCTCTGTATAATCTTCTATGTTCCCCCCCAAAGACTGGAACGGTGGCATATGTGAGGTCCATTTGCAAGGTTCCCCCCAGTCTCTTTATCCAGGATCTTGACAACAACATGCCAAACTTAGGGGGGACAATGGCTACCACAATATCCATGACCATACTCTTCATGGGTAGATGAAACAAAGAAACTGCTAGGTCTTTAATTACTCCCAAACATTGGACCCTTCTAGAGTCGAAAGAATAGAGGTCATGATAGGCTCGGGTGACTTCCAGTCCTAATTCTTCCATGACGGCTTTGGGCATAAGGTTGTGAGAGGCCCCTGAATCCATAAGGCAATTATGCAGTACCTTGTCATGTATGTTCAGGGAAGTGTAGAAGGGAGGGGACGAATCATCTCTGTCTTCTACCATGGGACCTAGGACAACTGCAGGCCTTTCATCTTGGAGGTTTATAGAGTCTATGAGAGGATATGAGGCTTTGGATTTCAGTAGTTTAGAGAAGCATTTTTTGAATTCCCCATGTTTTATTAGGTCAGTAAGTGGCACCAGAATTCTTACTTTTTGAATTTCATGTTCGAAATTGAAAGAAGACGTAGGCTTTTGTATTTCTCTAATTTTAGGAACATGATTATGGACAATGGGGGAGAGGGGTTGAGCCTTATTACCTCTGTCTTCCACTTCATTAGCAGGTTTATCTATTCTGGTGGATGGCTCAGGAACATCAGGTGTTGCTTCTCTTTTGTCGGACCTCAGGTTGTACCTGCCTCGATCGCCGCCAGCTTTGTCTCCTTTTCTCAATTCGCTCAGCTGACCATCCATGAGAGACTCTTCATATGATGATTGGGTCAGATGAGGGAAAGGGGGAGTGACTTCTACACTGTGTATTTTATTCTCAGGCTCGTCTTCTTCCCCTTCTTCTTCATCGGCCACAAAATTTTTCTGGAAGGGAGCCTAAATTTTTTGGTCGTCTCTGTCTCTTTCCTTCTCTCTCTGCATAGCTGGAGGAGCGAAATTATTTGGCCTTATGAATCCTGGCCTGTTCTTGGTGTTCTGAGGGCCCTTGTTCATTTGTCTCCTTTCCACCTTTAATCTTTCCACTTCTTCCTTAAGGAGGTTCATAACTCGGGTCAGCTCATTTACTTGAGAGTGAGGTAGTGATGGGCCGGAAGTTGAGGCTTCCGACTTGTCCTTTCTTCTGTTTGTGTCGGCCTGGCTTCTCAGTCTGTCAGCTGCCAGTATGTTGGATTCCACTTCTGTAGCTACATCTTGCATCTGAGCCAAAGAGGTGGCTCTTCTTTCTCTTAACACGAGACATAAATCAGGGTCAAATGTGCCAGCATAGGAAATTTGAGCGGAGGCCTCTGAGGGTTTAATCTCTACAAGAATCTTGTTGTACATTTTATTAAATCTTTTGGAGAAGTCTGAGACAGACTCCCCTTGCATCTTCCTCAGAGACCCAAACTCTGTCATATAATACATGTAATCTTTTCTATCTCCCCACTGCCTCAAGAAAACGTTATCCAAGGCTTCAATGCCAACAATAGATCCAGGGGCCAGTCCCCGGAACCATTTCCTCACCTCCCCATCAAGGCTCTGAACAAAGACTCTCATCCAGACATCTTCACTCTCAATATTCAGGTTGTCTGCATAGCTGTAAAAGGCAACTAGGTGCTCTTCAGCAGTTACATCTCCCTCCCCACTAAACTTGGGCATGTATTTCAAATAGTCTCCAGCAGGGAGAGGGTTCAGAGGCTGGGGTAGAATCAAAGGAGCATATCTGGCAGCAACTATGGCATCCATTCTATTCAGAGGGGGATTAACACCAACCATAGGGATATAATTTAGAGGAGAACTCGGAGGAGAAGGAGTACGAACGGGTGAGGTCGGAACAGAGATCCTTGGAGGAGACAATGGAGAAAACAAAGAGAAAGGCAAGGGACTTGAGTGTGCAGACGCCTCTCTCTGTGCAGCAGTAGCCACAAAAGGAGGGGTGGTGAAATCTTCAGAAGCTCGAGGTCTGTGATGAGGCAAGACCTCCAGGGAGGAGGGAGTGACAAGGATTTCTCTTTCTGATATCAGACCAGGAGGAGAAAACTCAGCAGGAACACTCCCGAAATTTAGAGAACGGGGGACCTGGGAAGAAGGATGACTAGGAAGCTGCGAATAAGAAAATGGAGTTCTCACAGAAGGGGAGGGCGTATTACCTGTTTCATCGATGATGGAAACTTCTCTCGCAGATCTCTTTCCCTTTCTGCGCAATGCTTCCACGTCAGCTTCTGGTGTAGCTAAAGGCAAGTGTGGGTTAGACCTTGTGTGTCTGCCTCTCGAAGCCACAGTCGATAGTGCAGGTTCTCCTCAGTGGAGTCATCACAATGGAGTCGCCAGGTGCACAGTAGCAATATTCAAATTCTGATATCTGATGCACCTTCAGAATCAGTTGATCTTTATCGTTCAATCCCGGGGAAAATATTCAACTTTGTCCTCGGCAGCGGTGCCAGAAATGTTGGCGACAGAAGTCACTCCTGGACTGCTAGCAGGAGCAGAGCCCAACGCCCATTAGTTTAATGTCACGATTTTTTTTAAAGAGGTGATCAAATGGAGGAAAACTCGAGGAGATATCACTCTAACGCAGGGACTGTGTCTGGTACATATGGTGACAAAGGAGGTCTCGATCCAACTTCAGCCAGTGGGTTGATAAAAGGGTGAGTAGGTGGAAGACTTAGTGAGGAAAATGAACAAACAACCTTGGGCAACAAGCTTACAGTTATTTGCAGAAGAAAGACACTGAATAAAATATCCGCTTGGTTCAGGGTCTGAAGAAACCGAGGAGGACTTGACTGGATCCTCCAATTCCAAGTCACTCAGTGATGGGAAAACCACAAGAACTGGTTAGAAACATCATAACTGCTACAGTGATCCTACCAACATCATCCTATAACAACTATGGCTCGACTAGATCCTCCAATTCCAAGCGATTCAAACACAGTGTAACGAAGGCGTAAAAGAAGCTGGCATTCATCAAGCAAGAAGTCTCAAGAGTGCATACATAACCAGAGTATCAGTTCTTCATTAAAGATTTACAACCAGGAGCTAAGCTCAACCATCGATAGATACAAAAATGGCTAAGATGCCTACATATACTCAAACTAACAACAACAACAAAATCGAGACGTAGCATTGAAAGATTTGCGTCTACATGGCTTCTAACAACATGGAGCTGAAATCTTTGAATGGTCGTGCAACTTATGGTAGACACAATCGATCTTCTGACAGTTTCTTCGGTGACTCGACGTGCCATTAATTCATTGCAGAACCTTCCCATTATGGTGGAGACGATGTCTAACCACCATCAACCACTTCAATAACTGCTTCTTGGGATTCAGGATGATCTGACCAACTCAACACTTTGGGATAAGGAAGGATTCTCGTGCTGCCACCTAGGATAACTGAAGGGCTTGGTAGAGAGGCATGGCGGCCAGCGCGGAGAACGGGGCGCATGGAAAAAAAGGGGGGATGGCGTCAGATTATGAGGACGTGGAAGAGGAGTGGTGAGGTGTGAGGAGGGTGATAGAGGATGGTTCATGGTGAAAGACCTCGGGAGGAAAGAGGGAAGGCGAGAGGTAACGAACTCGCCTTTTGGTGAGGGGCTGGCATGAGGGACACATGGCGAGCGGCGAGTGAACGATGAGAAGGAGGAGGGGACCACGTGGACCAAAGAGGGGTTGGAAGAGTGACACACGGAAGCACGAGAAAGGTGGAAAGGAGGATGACATGATGAGAGGAGGGCCCTCGCCAGTTAAACCTAGAGTGGCTGAATAGGACGAGACTGTCCAAGCACCATTGATTCGGGCGCTGAAATCTCGGCCGTCGAAAGCTGCTCAGCCAATTCCGGACCCCCCCCCCCCCTCNGCTTAAAGGTAGAAAGGCAGGGGGGTCCGGAATGGTCTTCATCGCCGTTGATCCAGGCGCGCCAATCTGAACTGTTGGAGAGTTGCGCCCGCGATTCCGGACCCCCCCGCTTAAAGGTCGGAAGGCAGGGGGGGTCTGAAATTCGCTGTGCGCCGTTGATCTGGGTGCGCAAATCCCATCCGTCCAAAATTAATTCTTGTTTAACATAGACGCATTACGCCCAATACTTAGGACAAGTGGGTTTTAACCAATTCCTTGGCAATTTAACCCCTTTGCAAGAAATATCACTAACACAAGGCCATGGTTGTAATCTCTCTTTCACATTTAATATGATACAGTAATATGATTCTTTACCATAAAGCTATTTTCACTTTATTGTATAATTCCTTGATCATATACACAGATTGATTGTTGAATAGATTGTGCTTTCTTCACTTCGGTTGGTTTGTATTGTTTTGGTCTTGACTACACAAGAGAACTGGAGCGAAGCGGGAGAAACAAAGACCATAGGAAGCGATAATAAGGTATGCTCTTTATTCTTGCCTCCTATTTAATTCAATGGTTAGAATCTAGGGAAAGAGTCATGTTCTGTCTTGCTTTGTTCTAGATCCAGGTGGATCTAGGGAGATCGGTTTGTGTCCGCACTCACGGATTTATCCAATAACAAAATTGGTGACTCCACTGGGGAACGGATTGTTTCCTAGTTATTCTAGTTTCCCTTGCTTTGATTGCTTGTTTTCTGGTCTCTGAGTCTGTGGGAAATCCATCAAGACTCTCTGGATTTGAAAGTTCACTGAAAAGTTTTGTCCTTTTTCCAAATTTTGTGTTTACAGACATTCTCGCACTGTACCCTTTAGTGGCCTGCGAGAATCATTTGAGTTTGCACCCTACTGTGTAATCCAGTGCGAGGTGTTCACACCCTACTTGTGTCTAGCTTGTGAACTTCACTAATGTTCGCACTGCACCCTATAGCTAGGCTGTGAACCCATTTGAAATTTGTGTTTGGAATTAGGATATCCTATTTTTTGATGCCCAGTTTTATTTTGATCAGCTGGATTGAACTTTTGGAGCCTATATTGATCTGTTTGCAGTCTACTTGACATCCTTTGAGTTTCTTTTAGCCACTTTTACTTTATTTGTATTTGAAGGATTAGTCTCTTTCTTTGAGTGTCTTCCAATTACAAAGCGTGTGTTTTATTTAGAATTGTTTAGGGAAAGATCATATTTCTTCTGAATAGTTCGCTTTAAAAGAGAATTTTTTTAGTTTGGGTTTCTTTGTTTTAAGAAAGTTCATTATTGCTTTTAGTGAAATTTTTGAAACAAAAAGATTTAATTTCTTGCTTTATATTAGATTGGGGGCATCCTTGCATTTGAAGTAGAGAAATTGCATGATTCTTGGCATTTTTTTATCTTAAATTATGAAAAAAATTCCCCCTCATGGCCTGGGGGGGCCATGAATCGTGCATTGGTGTTCAGTACCTTTTTCTCATTTCTTGAGAATATTTATATTGAATAATTTAATGAATTTTGGGACATCGTGCATATGGGAATGATAAATGTTTTCTCCTTCTCGTAGCATAGATTTCATCGAAATGAAAAGATTGCATCTTCATATCTTTGCATAACTTTCGAGTCGGTCAAAACACCATATTGTCCACGCCATTTTCCTTTTGAGTAACAACAACCATAAAATAAAGCGCTTATAAAAATTGATTAGAAATTTTTATCTTTTCTGGTAGCAAACCTACATTACATTAGTTGTAGGGCTTTGGAATAGGTGTGAAAGATAACTTTCCAAAGCTGCAAACAAACATAGAATCTTGTGATAGGGAGAGTTAAATCCACTTACTACATTTTGTCCTAGGAAGCCCTTCTCACACAAGGGTCAAGCACGAGGTCACATTGATATTGGCAGAGTTACTCACCCTGCTTTGTTGATATCAGTGTAGAGATTGCACGTATTACGGGGATCACTGGGAGGTATACCCACAATGATGAGTGGAAGGATTTTGAGTTGATTTCGGGCTAGATACCCTGCCCTTGTGTGTGGATTGGACTGTCGAATGTCCCCCCAAGCTTTATTGTTTTTGGTGGTAACCTTAGTGGCCTATCTTTCTAGGTTCTTTACACGAGGTGACTGTGGAGGGGCAAGTCTTCATGGTACCTGGAATCGACGTTGGCCAAACTCACTCGGGCTCCTTGGAAGGTATACCCATGATTATGTGTGGGAGCTTGCACCAGGGTGTAAGTATGTTAAGCAGGTCATCAACGTAACTTTTCCACCCACTTTATCTCAGCCCCTTCTTACATTGTTCCCGCGATGTTGGATTTCATCACCAACTAGTGCGTTCATTGTGAGAAGGTTTTGTTTGTTTGCTTGCTTCCTAGATTTTTAGCGTGTGCTGTTTGTTTTCCTTAGAGGACTCTAGATTGGATTTTTTTTTTTAATGGCGTCAGTTCCTGAAATGACCAATGAAGGAACCCCTGCTCTAGGGGAACCTTTTCTTTTTCCATTTTATGGAAACATTGTCCCTCCTCACCTCGCTACTTTGAGCCTTCTAGGTCTCACAATTGGATTACCGGTATGGTTGTTTTCCACTCAGGTAATCCCGAATGCAGTAAGTGCTTCGGTCGTAAGCACTTCCCCCAAGAGCATCAACCTCATGTTGATCCTTCACCTTCTTCATTAGTAAGGTCTTCTTCACCTTCTTTGCTTGCAATGTCGCCTTCCATTTCATCTTCTTCGATGGGTGAAAGTTCTGAAGCTAGTAACCCAGTGAATAAGAAGAAGAAGAAAAGGAAGAATAAGAAGAAGAAAATTAAACAAGGGTCCAAACCTCCAACCACTGTCAAACATGTTGGAAAACAACCAGTTATTGTTAATCGCGCTGGGAGTGTTGATGATGTCAAGATCACCCAAACAACCCGTAAGCCCAAGTACCCTTGCAGGCTTTGTAAGGGTATCCATCTTCTTAAGGATTTCCCTGGTCTATCCAAGGTTATAGAAGCATGGTCTACACACCCTCACCAACCCATGTCGTTAGCCTCTGAACAACATGCTGAAAACCCCCCATCAACCAGTCATGATACGGTTGGGAAGAAGAAAAGTAGAGTCAAGTTCCCGTGTATGTTATGCAAAGGTAGTCATCTCACTCACCTTTGCCCTTGTATGGACGAAGCCTCGAAATTACTGGAAGACATGACTGTTTCACAGCCTCAACTTTCAGTTGCTTACTGTAAGATTTCTCTCAACCCTCCAATAGTTGATGGAATGATCACTCCGGTCCTGTCACCGGTCAATCTGGTTGATCATGTTGTCAATCTGGTCACGTCCTTAGTTGAACCAGTTGACAAAGTGGTTGATCCGATACCATCCTTGGTCAATCCCACTCTCCCCTCAGAGAGTGTCACCCAAGTGGTCGATCTGTGTCCACCTGTCGACCCCAGTCTCCCCCTAGAGAATGAAACCCAAGTGGTCGATCTGATCTCTCCATCGATTGATCCTACTCTCTCGCTAGAGAGTAAATCCGATACTGCCCATGTTTTTCTCATTGATACAGACTCTTCTGTGTCGGGGGGGTATTCCTCCTTCTCCCATGGAACCCCCTCCAAGTTATGAGGATATCCATTTTGATTGGGGTGTGCTAACTGGACCTCTTCTTCCCTCTTACATTCCTTTCCAGATTACAGTATAGGTTTATGGTCGGGACGTTCGCCAAATGTTGATAGATGAAGGTTCGTCTGTTAGTATTTTGTCCTCTATTGCTTGGAAATCTTTGGGTTGTCCTCCACTTGCCCCGGTTACACAGAATCTGTTAGCTTTTAACAGAAGAACTAGTCAACCTTTAGGGACCCGTCCTTAGTTTCCTGTAACTTTGGGAGTGAAAACTATCTTTATTGACGTCATGGTAGTCCAAGATCCCTTGGATTTCTCTTTACTCCTTGGGTGATATTATGTCTATGCCATGAAAGCTATTGTGTCTACTCTTTTTCGTGTGCTATCTTTCCCTCATGATGGACAAGTTGTGACTGTTGATCAACTTTGATTCATTGACCCCGCCTGGATTGCCTCCCTGAATGGTTCTTATATGCAGACAGTATCGCCCCCACCATAGGTCAATTATGTGGCATTGTTGCCCATGGCTTCAACTTCTGATGATTTAGATCCAGCAGTTGACATGGTAATCTCTTCGATAGGGTTGTTAGAGCCTGATCTCTTAACTCCTGTCGCAACCCTCAACATGGTGTCCTTCCAGAGTATGTTTCTTCCTTCTAGTGAAGACCTCTTGGAAGCCATGACCAAGTTTTGTCCCTTGACATGGTGTCATTCCAGAGCATTGTCTTCTTGGGATCCATGATCCAGAAGAGAGACTTGTGAGGATAGTTTTTTGCATCTTTGCTGCAACCTTGTTAAAAAATGAAACAAAGGTCTTTGAGCATGGTTTTTTGATTTCAAGCTCATTAAAAAATGAAACCACTTACGAGGATAGATTTTGCGTCTCTGAGGCAACCTCGTTAAAAAATGAAACAGAGGTTATGAGCATAGTTCTTGTTTCTGTGTCAATCTCGTTAAAAAATGAAATAGTTTTCCCCCTCTCTATTTGAGTCAAGTCCTTCATCTGGTATTTGAAGCTTCATTTCTTTCTCCTTTGTAGTTGGATGAAACGATGCTTTGGGGGGAATTTGCCTCAGCCTCTGGACTTCATGCTAAAGTTTGAGCCGCTAGCTTCTTAAGCTGAGGGATAAGTACCAACCATGCGTTGGGAAGTCTAAGCATATTTTTCTATGGTTCAAGATTGTGTAAAAATGAAACCACCTACCTCAAGCATAGTTTCTTCTGGTTCAATCTTGTGTAAAAATGAAACTAGGTCCAAGCATATTTTTGTTTAGTTTTTAAGCTTGTGTAAAAATAAAATCTATCCCAAGCATAGTTTTGTTTTGTTTTGAAGCTTGTGTAAAAATGAAAACAATCCCGAGCTTAGTCTTTGTTCTTTCTCATGCTCGTTAATACATGAGAATAAGTTACCGAGCTTAGTCTTTGTTCTTTCTTATGCTCGTAAATCAATGAGAATGTAACCGAGTATACTTTTATCACTTTTTCGGACTCGTAAAGGTTATACGAAAAATGAACCCCCCTGGAGTCCTCTTTAAGCTCTTTTCAGACTCTCTAAACATGAAAATATCGTTGAGCGACCTTGCTATTTTCATTCTCGATAAAGTATGTGAAGTACGCATCTGGTGAGCGATAATTTATCTCTTTTTCAGTCTCATCCAGACTATATTACAAAAAAGGAACTAAGAGAGTTCTCTTTTAAGTGTTTTTCCAAACTCTATAATCTTGAAAAACCTTCGAGTTTTCTATCTCTGGACTCGTTAAACAAACATTGATAGACCCATGATGGAATCAAACCACTCCTTCTTAGGGTTCGTTAAACATACTCTGAGGGACTCGTCCGAAGGATGAGCTTAAATTGACAAGCATATGTTATCCTCCTCAAGCTTGTGTAAAAATAAAGAGGTACTCGCCAGAGATGGTGGGGGAAAAATTGGGAAAGAAATGTATCTAAACTTGTATTCTGTGGAAGAGTCTCTTTTGAACATGACACCCTTTCACTCTCCTTGTGTCTAGGTTGGAAAATCCACTTGTCTCCTGATCATACTCCTTTATAAGATTACAAATTGGTCTGTGATCCCTGTTGTTGAGTCATTATTTTCCAAGACAATTGTCGTGTCGTCGTCAATATGTTCAAAAAGATGTTCAACCTGAAAAGCCTTCTATTGCGTCGACCATTTCTACAGTCTTATAGCCTTCTATTGCATCAGCCATCCCTGAGTCAGTCCTGAATCACTTATTACTATGATCTACATCAAATCTTGTTACTTGTTTCGTGTCATTGATGTGGGATACATTAAGGCCCTCCTGTGACGAGTCTTTTCCTGTCGACTTCAACTCATTATCCAGGAATTAGAATTAGAAACTAATTGGTACCTTGGAACTTGCATGCCTCAATGGAAGGTTTCCTCGCTTTTGACAGTGGGTTTTCATTATCGACCCCTGATCGAGAGATTCCATCGAGTGTTCGACCTCAGCTCATTGATTCACATTTGTTGGATTGTACTAGTGTACCTTGGGAGTCGTTGACATTAATGGTGATTTCCCTCGCACTTGTTAACGGTATACACTAATGATCGGTAATCAAGTGGTTTCTACCATGTTCGACTTCGACACATGTATTCACATGGTTAGATTCATACTATAGAGTGGCGGAGATGAAGACCCTGGATATTTTCTGACAGATCCAGGTTGCATTGGAGTATATTCAGTGTATTGTTGCATAGATCCAGATTGTATGTCTAGTGGCTATGTTCAAATTTGAGTCTTTAACACATAGATCCACAGTGTATTTTTGGTGGCTATGTTCAGATTTGAGTCATATTGACATGGATCCACAGTGTATGTTTGGTGGCCATGACTTGTCTTACTTGAC
>ML787191.1:37727-52506 GCA_009831015.1 Picea engelmannii
CTATGTTCAAATTTGAGTCTTTAACACATAGATCCACAGTGTATTTTTGGTGGCTATGTTCAGATTTGAGTCATATTGACATGGATCCACAGTGTATGTTTGGTGGCCATGACTTGTCTTACTTGACATGGATCTTCACATGTTGGTATTCATGCTTTGAGTCATTTGTATTCTGAGTATGGGAATGCCTACCTCAGTGATGATATATTATTGTACTGTATTTCCTTGTTTGTTGGCAGGTTTTCGACCGTCTGTGTCTTGTTCCCTACACACACTCGACAAAGTATTTCAGCTATCACTCTGTTCTAACTTCATACTTTCGAGGGCTCTCTGTTACACATTATTTTAGTCATCCCTATGATCGTTAATGATGTAAACCTATCTGTTGCCTTCAGAGGGGTCAGTGGCCTGAGTTCCTAAAGAGAGAAGGGAGAAGAACTTCTCCTGAGAAAAGAAGTTGCTTTTTCCTATGTAAAAACCTTATAAAAAGGGAACTTTGCAGGTTGCTATATAGGCAGGGTGCGAGAATGACCCATTCTCGCAGGTTGCACTATAGCTAGGGTGAGAGGTGTTCGCAGGTTGCTCTATAGCTAGGGTGCGAGAATGCCTGCACGTGGGAAAAATGAGCGTTTTCTCGAATCTTCTAGAAGGAGAAACTTCTATGGTGAGGTGGCATCCAAATGGTTTGGATCTTACTTGCTTTCATGATTTAGTGGGATCATCCTAACCTCCTCACCTTATCCTCTTCAAATTATAAAAGGAGAGGAGTTCTCATGGAGAAAGATAGCTTGGGTTAGCTTTGTTGGTTCATAAACTTGTTCTTGATTGGCTTGGAATTATTAGCTTGGTTGTAGTGGCTTTGAGATTTTCTTTGTCAAGATAGATTGTGAGTAGCTATCATATCTAAGGTTTCAGAATCCTTGGAGCAAGAAGTGTGTGGGGAATGAAGGACAGTTGGAAGGGACCTTATGACATCAAGGCCATGGTTGTAATATCTCTTTCACATTTAATATGATACAGTAATATGATTCTTTCCCATAAAGATATTTTCACTTTATTGTATAATTCCTTGATCATATACATAGATTGATTGTTGAATAGATTGTGCTTTCTTCACTTTGGTTGGTTTGTATTGTTTTGGTCTTGACTGCACAAGAGCACTGGAGCAAAGCGGGAGCAACAAAGACCATAGGAAGCGATAATAAGGTATGTTATTTATTCTTGCCTCCTATTTAATTCAATGGTTAGAATCTATGGAAAGAGTCATGTTCTGTCTTTCTTTGTTCTAGATCCAGGTGGATCTAGGGAGATCAGTTTGTGTCCGCACTCATGGATTTATCCAATAACAACCACGAGCTCTGAAGAGTGCCAATTCAAGTTCATCCCAGTGAAATCATTCCTGGCACAGTTGACGTCTAGTAGATACGAGGCCATGTAGAAGGCGAGGGTATCTCCCTCCTTTGGCACCTAAGCCTGTCTTATGTAGGTGCTCAACTGCTTGGAGATGATGGAACCCCAATTGAATCCTATGCCTAAAATGGCAACTGTAAAATCCACAGGTATCCAAGCCTCTAAAAATTGGGAGAAGTCTTTCTCCCCATGTAACCTGCAGAGTAGAGCCATGAGATATATGTATGGTTCCCTGAGATTGGCTGTTGGATACCAGCCAACAATCTGGTTTGTGAATTTGTTTGTCTTCTCTCCACCATGACGACATGATTTTGTTGGTATCGTGTGATGCATAGAAACTCAGGACTAAATCAATGCTCAATTTTAGATCAGAATCTTTGAGCTTATAGTAACTTTGAACCTCTAATGGTAGGAAGACTCTGAAGCATTCACCGTTATCATCATTAATCAAAGATTTTTTGGCGTCAACGTGTTCAATGATCCACTTCAAGAGCTTAATGCAAGGAAAGACTGGAGATCATCTTACCACCATGTGCAGATAAGCCTTGTGAATGTTGGGGAGAACCTCATCGTCGATATTCCTTGTGTCAATATCAATATGCGGGGTGTATTCGAGGGGTTCTTCTTTCTTGATTTTCTTGAAAACTTCTTCCCAGTGAGGAAATGCCATCTTGGCTCGAATACTTTCCTTTGTGTCTTCGAAAGATGGGGGCTGGACAAAGGGATCCTTGGTGATTGTCTTAATGATAGATAATGGCTTGGGAGTGAATTCTAATTGTCTTACAACTGATGGGGAGGATCCTTATCCTACTTCTGATTCTTGCAGCTTAGAGGCTCTCGACGATTTCCTAGTGGAAAGATTCTTTGGAGGCATTGTTCCTGCAATTTAAAATGTCTTTTGAACACGCGTATAGAGAAGCATTGGGTGTAGACATGTAACAATGGAATGCATGAAAACCATTAGTAGATACATACCTGTAATGATTGCTAAGATAATTTCTTAATACTCATTGAACTTTGGGCATTTCTTCCAGGTTGTTGGCTTCACTCTTCTATTTGTTCTGAATTTCTTGCTGCGCAGAATGGGACCATGCACAATGACTCAAACATGATATAACTAGAGAGGTAATACCAGTCGTATCAATTAGTTAATACGAGTAATAAATGTAAATTCAAAATAAATTACCCTCGAATTTCTGCAAATAAACCTTAACTAGTTGACGATGGAGGCACGAGCGAAGATGCATTGTATCAGTGGGTTTAATGGATACTTTTTATTCGTGCACGAATTAGTAACTAATGCACAATATACAAATTAACTACCAGATTTGAATGTGGCATATCTGACACATATGGAGGTAAAATGTCTCGTCGCATCACATCACTCCAGCGTAGGGATCGGGGATCGACTGTTTACTCCTTACCTCTACGCAGTGTTTCCTATTACTTTTTTTGCTGAAACAAATGGATCGGTCTTCGAAAAAATCCTTCCTGGGGTTGTTCGTAGGAAATAAATTCTTTCATTGGATGATGACGATGAAGGTTGGTACTCGACTACTTTGACTTTCCAAACGATTTTCACCACCTTTATCTTTTGTCAATGACAAATTTCTCAAGTGATTCGGGGGAAAATCCTAGGTCGCCAATTCATTGAGTAGTAATTAAGTCTCTTTTAGAGTTAAGAAGGTTCTATGTTATAGAAAAAAAAACTTTTAATCGATTCAATCATGAAACATATGAGATAAGCGAAGGCATCAATTTCATACTGAAGTGATAATAGTCTAAGATGAAGATCGAGTGGTACCCCCAAAATTTAATCGTGACAATTTTTTTTAGGGTGTGTTGAGTACTCAACAGGTTGAAACTATATTGATGATTCAAACGAAGATGAAGAGATGTCTAACTTCATAAGGAAATTAAAGAAAGGAACCAGAAAGTATAAATGTATGCTTCTATTGAAATGTTTTAATTGTGGTGGTATTGGTCATTCTTCTTCTAAATGTCCTCATAAAAATAAATATAGTGATGAAGAAAAATATTCTAAAAAGGAAAATAAATATCATAAGGGAAACAAGAGAAGAAACAAAAGGAGGTTCTTAAAGAATTTTTTCTACTCAAAGGAGGATAGTTCTGCATCAGACAAGGAGGATAATGATAGTGACAATGATTTAGAAAGAGTACTCTTCATGGAAGTAGAATATGTTGAATAATATTTTTAAGAATAATCCAAATTCGATCTCAGAGTAGATCTAATCAGTGCATTAGAATAACTTAGGAAAGAAAGAAATAAAAACAAGTCACTCAAGGCAGAGTTAAAAATGAAAGAGGGATCTCAGAATTCCAACTCTAAAGAAATTGAGCAAATGATCATGAGTCTAAAAATTAAAATAGAAGAAGACAAAAGAATTGAGGAAATACTTAGAATTCGGTTAGAAGAAAAGATGAAAATGATTGGAAGCTTGGAAGCATAAATAATCTCTTTAAGGAAGGATCTTCAAAAGAAAGATATGCAGCAGAAGAGCACCAGAATATTGGATCAAATCATCAACATTCAAAGACCATTCACTGACAGATACATACTAAGATATAATCATGTACATAATGATAAAGGATTGATATCCAAGACAACAAAATAAGAAGAAGAAGAAAGAATCTATGCATAGATTTTCATATATTCTTTCAAGGAGGAAGAATGAAGGCCTCCAAAGAAAAACATTCTAGAAATAAAGAAGACTCAAGAAGATGAATTCAAAAGGAGTGCATCACATAGAATATCATCTAAACCTTGGTATCAAAGGTTCTTTTATGTTCATTGTTTTAATTGTGCTAATTTTAGACATAAAGTCGTAAATTGCAGAGCCTATGCCAAGAATCGAAGAAACTATGGAAGGTACTTAAATAATAGTTATCCAAAATAATATTATGAAGCATACAACATAAACTGAAACAGTTTTGGCTCATTGAGAAATAAAGTAGAATGCTAGAAATGGAACAATTTTGGACACAAAGTGAAGAATTGTAGATTGACTATTCCACCCAACGAACCAAAGCAGAACATTAAAAATCATCTATTAGAACCACAAGAGATTGGTATGTTGACAATGATTTTTCAAAGAATATGATAGGTGACAAGAATATGTTTCTAACTTTGAAGAAAGAAAGAGATGGACCAGTTTCATTTGGCAATAATCATTCAGCTAAAATTATAGGTAGAGGCACATTTAAGCTTAGAAGAAAATATTCCATGGAAGAAAATGTTCTACTGGTCGAAGATATGAAACAAAATATGATGAGTGTAAGTCAATTGTGCAATCAAGGATGAACACTTCAGTTCGACTCAGAGAAATGTGAAATTAGGAAAGAAGGATCAAGAAAGTTAGTGGTGACAATGATAAGGAATTCGAAAAACATATATGTTTTAAATGAAATTGGAAAATAAAGTTGTTTCTTAGGAAAGGAAAATGGAAGTTGGATCTGGAATAGAAGAACAGGTTGCATGAACTGTGACAATATTCTCAAAATCAACAGAAAGGAAGTAGTAAAAGAAATGCCTAAAATTTCAAAGATAGTGAATACTCTTTGCAAGCATTGTCTATAGGGAAAACATACCAGTACCAAGTTCAAATCAAAGGAGTACTCAATGACAAAACCATTGGAGATTATACATACTTATGTATTTGGACCAATGGGAACAAATGGATTAAATGGTGAACAATAATTCATGCTACTAATTGATGACTACATAAGAATGACTGCAGTTTTGTTTCTCAAGATGAAGTCAAAGGAATTCGAACACTTCAAAATATATACAAAGATATGGTTGAAACAAAGACAAATTTGAAAATCAAACGTTTGAGATCAAAAAATGGTGGAGTGTTTACATCGAAAGAATTCATGGATTTTTGTAGAGAACATGGAATAAAAAGGAAATTCTCAGTAGCCAGGACACATCAGCAAAAGAAATTTTCTAAATGAAAGAACATAATAGTACAGGAAATGGCCAGAACCATGTTGAAATATTCCAAGTTGGGTGACATGTTTTAGGAACAGGAAGTACATACAACATTTCATATTATAAACAAATGAATGATCAGAAGTAATGATGATAATAATCCCTACGAGCTATGGAAATGAATACTTGGAAATGTGAAGGATTTTAGAGTATTTGGAAGCAAATGCTATATTAAACAAGAAGAAGTTAGGATTGGAAAATTTTCCTCTCGAGTTGACAAAGGAATATTTATCACGTAATCAAGAAAGAACAAGGCATACACGTGTTTCAATATGAGACTCAACAAAATAGTAGAAAGCATCAATGTACAGATTGATGAGACAAATGTATGAAATAACAGAGAATAAATAAAAGACTCAACAAATCAGGAAGGACAAGAGGATTTGAAAGAATAAGTATAAGAAGCAGAAGCGGAAGAAGAAGAAGAGAAAGAGGAAGATTACAAACAAAATATTAAGATATCTCCCAAAACTCCTAGCCGACGAGTGCAGAAAAATCATCCACCAGAATAGATCATTGGGAATAAAGATGTAGGAGTTGAAACCCAAATAAGATTACGCTCACTAGAAAAAAGATATCTATCATTGTTGTCCAAATTTGAACCCAACAGTTTTGAAGAATCCAACACTGATGAACACTGGATCAAAGATATGGAAGAAGGACTGGATCAGATAGAGAAGAATGAAACATGGGACCTTGTTCTAAGGCATGAGAATAATAATGTTATTATCACAAAATGGGTATTTAGAAACAAGTTGAATGAGGATGGAAAGGTAACCAAGAATTAAGAAAGGTTAACTTATGCAAGGGATATGCTTAGGTTGAAGGAATAGATTTTGAAGAAACTTTTTCCAGTTTCCAGAATGGAAGCAGTGAGACTAATATTGGCTTATGCATGTTCTAATAAAATCAAAGTATATCAAATGGATGTAAAATCAGTCTTCCTAAACAACAAACTAGAATAAAAAGTCTACATCAAAAATCTAGAAGGGTTTCTACTGTCATAAAAAGGAAGATTATGTTTGCAGATTGAAGAAGGAATTGCATGGACTCAAACAAGCCTGTAAAGAATGGTATTCAAGATTGAACATGTATATACAACAACAAGGGTTCATAAAAGACAACACAGACAACAATATCTACATAAAGGTAAATCAAGATAGTATATTGATAATTGGAGTTTAGGTTGATGGCGTTATTTTTGGAAGTGATGATGACATGATGAGTAAGAAATTTTCTAAATACATGAAAAATGAATTAGAAATCTCATTACTTGGTGAGTTTTATTTCTTTTTGGGACTTCGCATATGTCAACAAGATAAAGGTATTTTCATCTCCCAGACCAAGTATATAAAATAAATGCTAAAGAAGTTTGGAATGGTATATTGCAAGCCCGTAAGTACTCCCATGCAAACTAGTTGCAAATTGAGCAAAGATGATAAATCCAAGGATGCAAATCAAAGAATCTATAGATTGATGGTTGGAAATTTACTCTATGTGACAGCATCGAGACTAGATGTGATACAAGCAGGTGGACAAGTTGCAAGATTTCAAGAAGCACCAAAGGAAACACATGTTATGAAAGTAAAGAGAATATTCAAATATCTCAAATCAACAAAAGGCTATGGATTATGGTATCCAAAAGGGAATGATCTATATCTAGTTGCATACATAGATGCAGATTGGGCAGGAAGTGTTGATGATAGTGTTAACAACCAAATATCAATATAGCATAGAAAAACCTTAGAATAAGTGTTCAACGCCTTGAAAAAGAGAGAAATTAAGATAATAAGCCTCTTCGAGGGGGAAACCTCCTTATTCCCTCATAAATGTACAATTCCAAGATGATTCCAAATGAAAATGTCTCCTTGGTATATATAGGAGAATAAGAGGTATAATTACAACTAATGAAATAAAGACGACATAAATAAAATAACATTACTAATGTAATATGCCCCAATTAAGGGGTAATGAGCCAATATTAGGGCTTAACATGCCCCTCCCCTTAAGAGAAGTGTTTTCCACAACGCTTGAGTAACTTTGGATGCTTCTGTATAAAAGACTCATCTTCCCAAGTGGAATCTTCAGCCGATAGTTTCCTCCATTTAATGAGATACTCTGAAATGGATCTATTCCTCAACTGGCAAACTCTTATGTCAGTGATGGCTTCAAGCTCCAATATGATTTTTCTTTCCTCATCAAGTTTCGGCAATATAGTTTGAATTGGAATCTTGTCACCTATAACCTTCTTTAAGCATGAAACATGGAAAACTGGGTGTACTCGTGAAGATGCAGGAAATTCCAATTTGTATGCCATAGTACCAATATTTTGCAACACCTTATAAGGGCCATAGTACTTTGGTGATAATTTATTATCCTTTTTGGCTTGCTTGAGGGACATATGTTTGTATGGTTGTAGTCTTAAAAACACCCAATCCCCTACTTCAAAACTTCTTTCACTACAATGTTGATCTTCTTGTTGTTTCATGCGATTCTATGCCATGGTCAGGTTGTCCTTTAAGATTTGGAGAACTTGTAATTGATGCTCGATGTGATCTTGCACTGCTTGAACCTTAGATTTTTATTTTATAGAAGAAGTGATGGAAGGAGGGTGGTATCCATAGAGTGCCATAAATGGTGTCTTTTTTGTTGCAGTATGAAAGTAAGTGTTATACCACCATTCTGCCAAGGGTAACCATTTGAACCATTGTGTTTGTTTATCAAAGACAAAGAAACGAAGGTAGCCTTCCAGACATTTGTTCACTATCTCAGTTTTTCCATCAGATTGAGGATGATAGGATGAGCTATGAGCCAATTAAGTACCTACAAAAGAAATAATTCTGTCCAAAAATGTCTAGTGAAGATGGAATCTTTGTCACTTATGAACTGTCTACATGAATGTGGTGACAACTGTACTAGCTTTGAAGGGATGTGAGAGTGCACAAAAGTGTGTGTACTTGGTCATTCTATCAACAATCACCATGATGACACTCTTTCCTTCAGAATTCGGTAACCCCGTGATGAAATCCATGGAAACCTCCTCCCAATGCTGACTTGGGAAGGACAATGGTTGTAAAATACCTGGGGTCTTAATTGTTTCCACCTTATTTTGTTTGAAAACCAAACATTCTGCCACAAACCTTTGAACATTAGTTTTAAGGCCATCCCCCCAAAAATCCTTCTTGACTCTATTGTAGGTTTTCAAAAATCTCGAGTGCCCTCCTACTAGAGAGGTGTGAAATTCCAATAATACCTTTTGTTTGAGTTGGGATTTCTTCCATAAATATAAGTGATCTTTGTACCATAGTGAATCATATTTCCATGTAAATGTATCTGATGCACTGGAATCCTGCTGTAACCTTTGAATTAGAGTCCACACCTTTTCATCATTCTTCCATTCATCCCTTGCTTCTATTATCCAATCGGGTTGGATGATCGAGATAGCACAGAGAAAGGCCTCAACATCTTCATCCTTTCTTGAGAGTGCATCTACCACAACATTTTGCTTCCCCTTTTTATAGACGATTTCAAAATCATAACCAAATATCTTGGTTACCCATTTTTGTTGTTCTTTTGAAGATAGTGTTTGTTCCAAGAAGTATTTAAGACTATCATGATCTATTTTGACCTTGAAGTGCCTACCTATTAGGTAAGGATGCCATTTCTTCAATGCATGTAGTATTGCCACCATTTACTTCCCATAAATGGGTTTCTGTGAGTCCTTTCCCTTGAGTGGTTGACTTTCAAAATCTAGGGGCCTTCCTTCTTGCATTAGGACAGCACCAATTCCATTTCTCGAGGCATCACATTCCACAATAAAGATTTTTGTGAAGTCTGGAGTGGTCAAGACAGGAGCTCTGCACATCACCTATTTAAGTTGATCAAAATCTTTAGTTTCCTATGGAGTTCATGAAAATGCATCCTTCTTAGTTAGTGACATTAAAGGTCTTGCTATTCTTCCATAGTGCCGAACAAACTTGCGATAGTTACTTGTCAAACCCAAAAATCCTCTAAGATTCTTCAATATTTTGGGAATCGACCAGTCCATCATGGCCTTAATCTTATTAGGGTCTACCTTAACACCTTCATGAGATACAATATGACCCAAATAATCTACCTCCTTCACTTCAAAGAAACATTTGGATGGTTTGGCATATAGTTGTAGCACCTTGTCAACATGTCGCACATGATCCTCCCAAGACTTGCTATAGATTAGTATATCATCAAGAAATACTAACACAAATTTTCGAAGGAAGGGCTTGAAAATGGAATTCATCAACCCTTGGAATGTGGAAGGTGCATTTGTAAGGCCAAAAGGCATGACCAAAAATTCATAGTGGCCTTCATGAGTTAGGAATGTTGTTTTTGGGATATCTTCTTTCTTCATTCTAATCTGATGATACCCTAAACGAAGATCCAATTTTGTGAAATAGATTGCTCCATGTAGTTCATCTAACAATTCATCAATGATGGGAATAGGAAACTTATCTTTAATAGTGATCTTTTTGAGCTCTCTATAATCTGGACACATATGCCATGAGCTATCTTTCTTTCATACCATTACCACTGGTGCAGAGTAAGAACTTTGGCTAGGTCTAATAATTCTAGCCTCTAACATTTCTTCAACCATGCGCTCAATTTCACTCTTTTGGGCATAATGGTATTTGTATGGCCTGATGCTAGGAGGAACACTCCCAGGAATTAGGTGAATTTCATGATCATGATTTTGAGTGGGTGGAAGACCTTTGGGAATATCTTCAAATACTTTGGAATGCTTATCAATTATCCCTTGGAGATCTTGAGGAATAGATAGCTTAGATGTTTGAACATCTAGTGAGCATAGTTGTGAAATAACACCTTGATTCCCCTTTTTCAATAATTTTTTCATGCCATTAGAGCTTATCACCTTACCGGGTTTCCCTGTGATACCTCTTAACTCAATTTATTTTCCTTCCAATGAAAATTTCATGAAAAGTTCTTGAAAATTAAAAGCCATTGTTCCTAATGATTGTAACCATTGGATTCCTAGTACAAGATCAACACCACCCATGGGTATAGAAATCATTGGACTATTAATTACATATTCCCCCATAGTAATATTGATCTTATTGCATTTCCCTAAGCAATTGATAGTTCCTCCATCTGCAATCATTACTTGAAACTTTGGCGCTGGATATACAAAGTAATTGAGAGATTTGGCTAATTTATAATGAATGAAATTATGAGTACTGCCAGAATCAATTAGGACTATTACCTTTTTCTTTTTGATGTATCCTTCGATCTTGAGGGTTTGAGGAGTGATAATATGAACCAATGCATTACACAATATCATGGGAGTCAACTGTTCAGACGAAATTGCTTCTACGTTTTCATCTTTAGATGGTTCTTGTTCTTGTTCTTCTTCCTCTTCACAATCTATGTATAATATTTTCTTCTCACCACACTTATGTCCCTTACTGTACTTGTTGTCACAATTAAAGCATAAACCTTTTGGTTTTATTTCCTCTAATTGTTGAGGTGTCAACCTTGTAGGTTGAGGTGTTTTAGAAGAAGCAACATTGTTCTCTCTATAGATGTTGGGATTGGTCCTTCTAGTATCCATAGCCATATTTTAACTTTCAACAATTTGTGCCACCTTAAATGCATTCTCCAATGATTTGGGTTCCCAAAGGCGAACCTCATGTTGAATGTTATACTTTAAAGTTCCTATGAATACATCAATCAAGTGTTCATATGGAATATCTGTTACCTTTATATTCAATCTTTGGAAGTTCTCAATGTGCTCTGTAACTGAACCCTTTTGCTTGAGATTTATCAATTGGCTAAAGAAGGTGTTTCTCCTTGTATCTTCATGGTGTGCTATCATTTCTTCCGTGAAAATTGTCTAAGTGACGAGTGATTTGCGAGAACAAAGCCATCAATACCATACAAATTGATTGGGTTCTAAATATAAAGAAGCAATTTGTACCTTTTGTGTATGTGGCACATTATGGAGATCAAAGAATTGCTCCATTTGAAGTATCCATGTTATTGGGTCCTTTCCATCAAACTTCCTCGTATCAATCTTAGGAACGTGGTTGGTCTTCAACATAAATTTTGAATTTATCCATTATTGATTCACCTTCCTTGTGTCCTCATCATGAATTTCATGGGATATATTTTCACTTTCAGGTGTCCTCTCTACTATGAAATTTTCCAATCCTTCCATGATCTCCCATTTTAAACCCTCCATCATCTCTTGTAGTTCATATTTTGTTATTGTCTTCTTTTGTAAATCATTTATGTCCCTACGAATTTCTTCACCTTCGTCAAGAGTCCATGTAGGATTATCTGGAGGCTTATTTGGTTTAGAAGTTCCCTTTTTGGGTGGCATGTTGGCCAAGTATCACTTTTGAACCTTGATTTTGAGGTGGTTCTGCTAGACAATATTTCTTCTGCTGTATCTCCAAAGTTTCATCCCTTCTGGATATGAAACTTTATTTTTTGTAGTTCTATGATATTTCTTCTCTGCAATGCCACAGGTCTGATCAAAATTGGTTGTGCCAAGTGTAATTTATGGTAAATTCCCCACAACTTGCTGATTTTTGGCCTTTTCGGGAGATGTCACCTATATAGCGTGCCCCACACAAAATAATTTATATAAAATTCTGAAACTCGTACCCAAAATACTACAGAATTTCCAATATCCAATGAAACTAGTCTCAATCAATTTGGATACTCTAGGAAGAATTTATGATTGGTTTACCTGGAACACCTTCTTGAAACTAGTCAATAGGACTAGTCAGATACCCTATCTTCCACAGGGTGTATCTACAAATGTAAGATGACCTAGAATCTGAAAGTTTTACGACATATACCTTACTAATTTCTATAAATACCCTCCTAATTTAAGGGTCTGAACCATTACATAAAATATTTTATAGCGAAAATTCCACAATGACTTAGTTCAAGATGATTCCAGAACCCTATCTTACACAGGCTGTATATATGAAATTATAAGGCCTCAGGAGATGAAATTTTAACCCAACATACCTTGATTTGTCTACTAAATATCCTCCAAGTCGTTCCTTCGGAAACATTATAGAAAAAAAGTTATAGTGAAAATTCTAAGGTGTCTCAGTTGTAGTAGCAAAACCCCAAGACCTTGAGCTCTGATACCATATGTTAAGAACCAAATATCAATATAGCATAGAAAAACCTTAGAATAAGTATTCAACACCTTGAAAAAGAGAGAAATTCAGATAATAATCCTCTTAGAGGGGGAAACCTCCTTATGCCCACATAAATGTACAATTCCAAGATGATTCCAATGAAAATGTCTCCTTGGTATATATAGGAGACTAGGAGGTATAATTACAACTAATGGAATAAAGCCGACATAAATAAAATAACATTAATAATGTAATATGACCCAATTAAGGGGTAGTGATCCAATATTAGGGCTTAACAGATAGAAGAAATGCAAGTGGAGCATCCTTCTACTTGTGTGATTTTCTGGTATCCTAGTTGAGAAAGAAACAATCTTCAGTATCATTGTCCACAACAGAAGTAAAGTATATTGCAACAAAAACATGTTGTAAACAGGTTCTATGGATGAAGCAAACTTTGCAGGATATTTCATGATAATACCAGTGCTATAAGTATCTCTAAGAATCTAGTGATGCATTCCAAGACAAAACACATTCCGGTCAAGTTTTACTTTCTACAAGAATGAGTTATAGAGAAGAACATCAAGGTAGAGTATATTGGGACAAAAAATAGATTGTAGATATCTTCACCAAACCCCTTCTAAGGGATACTTTTGAGTATTTTTGACAGAAATTAGGAGTAGTTTCAACCCCACAATGATCTACATGGAAATTGGAATTGTAAGATAGGGGGAGAACAACAATAATCATGAAAGTATTGAATGAATTTTGAATGTTTTTTTTATCAAATATTTACATGAGGAAGCAACACGAAGAGAAACATCAATATACATTAGAGGCTTAAAGACAGGGGGATAATCCCCAAGGAGAAGTCTCCCTTTGCCATTGATGTCAAAAGGGGAGATAAAATAGAGGCATGGAAATGAAGAGAAGAGGCATGAAGACAGGGGGAGCCAACATGAGCATGAGTGTTGCCATCAACCATGTCTAAGTGTTGTGTCTAAGTATTGTGTCTAAGTGTTTCCATCAATGCCAAAGGGGGAGATTGTTGAAAGATTGGTTGTCATTGATGTCAACCCTTGAACATGAAGTTAACAAGTTGCATGTCAAGGTAAATTAGTTGTAAACAAAATTTAACAAGATGCATGTCAGTTTCATGTTAAAGTAACTTTAAACAAAAGTTAACAAGTTGCATGGCAAGGTAAAGTAGTTATAAATAGAAGTTAACAAGATGCATGTTAGTTGCATGTTAATGTAATTGTAAATATAAATTAACAAGTTGCATGTCATCATGAGATCCTCATTAAAACACAGAGAAGAGTCAAATTGAATATAAATTATGTGAATACTAATTAGTAGATATGAAGCTAGTAAGTTGAAGTTAGTGAAGTCCAGTGTAGGTGGAAGTTTGTAGGATCCAAGTGTATGAAGAAACATTTACAGATCCATGTTGTTTTTGAAAATATGTGAGTTGCAGGAGGAAAAGTGTGGACATCCATGAGATTCAATAGGGAAAAGAATGAACATCCATGAGCAGATAGTGTATGGTTCGCAAACCTGTGAAGGAAAAATGTTTAATATCATATATCTAAAACCCAGGTCAGCTACAAGTTGAAGGTATGTCTTCCTATGTATGTTAGGGTGTGTATTATAAAGAAATTAGGAACAAATATGTCTTAGTGATTCATAATAATTTTATTTGGAGAAATATCTTGTGGATATTGGTATGAGGTATGTGTGGTTGTAGTCTTCATGAGATATAAAAATCAGTAGGAGCAACAAAAATATCAGAAACAACAACAATAAAGGTTATCAGTTACAATGATAGAGGTAGTGACAAATTGGTCTACATTTATATTTTAGGGTGGTTGGATGGGGAAAGGAAAGGGGGTTGTAAGATCCTTCCGGTTGGAGCTGGTAAATTAGGGAGTTGGAGCTTCCTTCAGGTTGAATCCTATAAATAAGGGGTTTGAGCCTCCTTCCAGTTGTAGCTGGTGAGCTAGGAAGTGGATGCTTCCAATGAATGTACTCTTCGATAAATAAGAAAAGCATTGCATAGTTTTTTCCTTCATTGGATTTCCACATAAAATTTTGGTGTACTATTTTTATGTGTTGTTTATGCACTGAATTATGGTATTGATGATATATTGAATGTTAATGATAAATTGTTGAATATTATTGAATATTTTATGTCATGGTTAAAGAAAAA
>ML787191.1:70753-137190 GCA_009831015.1 Picea engelmannii
TTGATTCATCTTGAGATTAATAAAAAGATACTTTTCCCGTCCCAAATGCACGAGTCTTATGTGTTTCATTTGATTTATGTTTAATCTCTAATCCTCTAGTAGAACAATAACATGCATGCGTAGTTTTGTCTTGATTGCAGGATTGCTTTTTGGAAGGAGCAGCAGAAGCAACGGGATAAAGTTCAACGGAGGATCTACACCAACCGTCGATAAAAAGGTTAGTTGGTTCTTCCCATGTTTGTATGTGAAAAAGGGTTTTAGGTTTGGGGTAGAAGGTTAAAAGTAATTCTTGAAGGGTCATGATCTGCATGCAAGTTTAAACCCTAGCTTGTTAGTCCGTAGGGTAGAATAACCCCACAACAAGCACTAGGCGTGAGCTCCTATCTCCCCAAAGTCACTTGTTGCAACTCACAACTCATGAGTTCGTGAGTCGAGGCTCCCGACTCTTCCTTTCAAATATCGCGATACCCGAAACGACGATACGGGTATGGCTCTTCCTCTGTCAGCGCCTTTCTCGTGCGACCGCTGGCTAGGCTTAACGCTAGCACCTCTTTCCACTCGCACCTTCACGAGTTTGTGGGTTGAACTCTCGTGCCTTTCTGTTGCGATCTCCCGAGACACGATAGGTCAATGTCGGGTTGACTCCTCCCTTGATGCTTTTTTCTATTCACAACCTCGTAGGTTGAAGCATCGAGCCCTTACGCTCTTATCCCATGAATCTCTGAGACGCGAGAAGTCAACAGAGTGTTGACTCCCTTCTCTAGGTGACGCGTATTCACCTGTCAATCACCCAGGCCCACCTTGTGGTTATGCCACGTGTCCTCTCGTGCCCGGCTCTCGGCACTTCACTACTCGTGAAGTTAAAAATGACTTCTTTCAACCTCCGAACCCCCGAACGTGAAACATGCAATGAGGCTCTAATCCAATGGTCCTCTCTTGACTTGGATCCAATGGCTGTCTCTGCTCCTCATGACTTCGTGAATTGGAGCACCCAACTCTTATGCCCTCACCCTGTGAACTTCCGAGTTCACGAGACCCGAATCCTGGATTTCTTCAGCACTTTGCTGACTCTGTGATTGCTGCCACCTGTCCTCCTTAGATGGATGGCTTCAATTCTCTCGCAAATTTGCCACTCGTGACTTGGAGCACCCAAATCCTGGGCTCTCACCTTACGAACCTCTGAGTTCACAAGATCCCTAGATCTCTGCCACATGTCCTCCTCAAATGGACGGTCCTAATATTCTCACGACTTCGCCACTCGCAAATTCGAAGGACTTCCCTTTCTAACCTCCAATGTCAGAATCCTCGATAGAGAGGATCTCGCGACACGCATCTGCTCTCAGACGAATGACTCAGATTTCCTTGGGACTTTGCTACTCCCAAAGTCAATATGCTCACCTCTGTGAGTCCCGATGCCCAAATCTCCAATTTGGATGATTCTGCGACACGCGTCCTCCTGCAGATGGATGGCTCAGATCTATTTCACCTTGTCGTGGTTTCTGAGGTCGAGTGTCCGGACTCTCATCCTCCAGACCCCCGAACACCCAAACACCTAAGCACCGATATCCTAATACAAACTCCTTCTCAGGACTTGGCTTCTGCTGCTCTATGCGTGAGGTTTTAAACCTCCTGAAGCTTCTGACAGATCCAACGACTATTGGGTTTTTTCTCAAGATCTGATGGTTCAGATCATTTCTCCTATGTGCTCCTCCTGTACTGCCTCCTGGACATGGAAACCTTCGATGGCCTGGATCTTTTCAGCCAATACGACGATAGCTATTTCTCCTGCTGAGCCTTGGCGCTTTTCTTTCGGACTTGGAAGAATTTCAAATGCTCAAAGACCTCAACCTTTTTTCTCCTTTACCTACGAGCTCTGCAACTTGAGTCCTCAACTACGAATATAAAACCACTGCTTCTAGCGAGCTTAACTCCCGAATCCTTGAAGGATTCTGACTTCTGCACTCCTGCAAAGTCTTCGCACACACAAAGGTACTATCCTTTCTGAGCTACTCTAAGACTCAGACCTCTAAGGAAAATAATTCCTTCTTCCCTTCTCCCTCAGATGGAGAAATTGGATGCCCTCCTGGCTATCCTTCACTTAAGCAACCTCTTACTGAGTGCTCATGGTGTTCAACAACCCTGCGAAGATCCTTCTATGGACTCTTCTTCAATATTTAAAGTCAAAGAGTTCCTTTTGTGCACTCTATAACTTACTCAATTCCCTCTTGGAAGAGTATCAAGAATCCGCAGATGATTCTTTCTTCTAATGAACTCACAACAAAGTTCTTCCTCTGTGCACTCCTTGCACTAGCTCAATTCCCACTTGGCAGAGCTTCATAGAACTCCTCAAAGATTCTGTCTACAACTGTGTTCTCCATAGCCTTGCCTCCTGAGGTGTTCATCAACCTCAAAGGTCTTCCTCCGAGTTAATGAATTCATATTCTGTGCCCACTTGGCATGTCTTTGTCTGAATCCGCAGAGTTCAAAAGTGCATCTACGCACTGGTATTCAGAGACTGCAGTACTCTGTCATGCCCTCCTAGCATGAAACCACAAAGAACCTCTCAAGCCTAAAAATCAAACAACTCCCTGCAAATTCAAACCTTCATCATACATCTACAGCATATAAATAACACTCAAAGACATTCATTCAACACAGGAATTATGCAGGAAAAATGGCTTCTTTGTATTAAATGGAAAATGCTTGTTTTTACAAGGTGTTCCTGAGCTCAGACTTTAACAAGGTCTCGAATCTTATCTTACTCTCCTTCCTAAAAATTATTACCAAATGAGATCGAAATTGATCTTTTACAAGAGGGGCTCTTTGATCTCTTCCCTCCAATCTACCTAACCTATTCAATGGCATTGAATGGGCTGTCTAGTCTGCAAATTGGATCTAGATCTCAGCCTTCAAATCATTAAAGGCCTACCTGCTTCTACGCCTGTGAAAAGAACGACTTCATGGCTCAACAACCTAAACATTAAATTCCATTCAAATTCAAAATGGAAGACGAGGGTTGCACCTCTCTTCAACTTTGAATGCATGCGCTGACGTGGCTGGCTGGTTGGCTGGCTGACATGGAGAGATGCTCCTGCATCATACTCCTCAGCTGCAAAATTCATGATCTTCTGCTCATGAGCTTCCCCTCTCAGCTTTGGAAATACTACTGGATCCCAAATAAATTTCTGGAGATGTTCATCTGCTCCATCTCCCTGCTACTGCTGTTGTTGTGTTGCTGATTCTTCTTCTTCTCTGCTCAGCTTCTCCTCACTGGCAGTCTCTACTAACCTGATCATCAGCTCTATGATATCCTCGATCACTTCGTCCAGCTACTCCAGTGGCTGGCTCTGTTCATGCAGTTCACCAGCTGCAAAAATTTTCTGCAATTGGGCAGATCACTGTGATCGCCCATGCCATCCTCATCTTTGTTTTTGTCCCTAAGTGTCCACTCTGCTGTAGAATTCAACTCTGCAGTTTTCCCTTGACTGACCTGTTGTTCAGTCACCTTCTCTGACAACTCAACTTCTACCAGTTCTCCTGCTGGCTCTGGATTGTTCAGCCAATCCTCTAGCATCTCCAGCTCCATCTCCAATGGAGTGAGAAATCTATATACCTTCTCTTCGGCTTCTTCTACTGTCAACTTCAGTGCTGCAGCTTCCTCAACTTCCTAGATGAAAGCATTGAGACACTCCTCAGAATGCTCATCTTGCCTTTTTGCTTGGGCAACTTCCAAAGTCTGCTCCAATGCTTCTCTGACAGTCTCAGCTAGTTGTGTTGCTTCCGCTATTGCTGCATCTGCAACACAGATTTCTGCCTCCTCTTGGGAAAATGGTAGGAATATATGAATTCCCCCAATCATTAGAAGATTCACTTGATCTTCCTCTTTTGCCAGCTACATCTACTAATCCAAACTAACCTCTGAGTTTGTGAGACCCTCAAATAGTCTCATCTTCTTATCCCTGCCCACCTGACAATGTGGGATTTTTCTGCTGCCCTCCTGGCAGTCTATGGAATCAACTGATCCCATCTTTGTTCCCTTTCCCACCTAGAAAATTGGAAACTCTCGGCTGCCCTCCTAGTAGTCTATGAGATCCCGCAGTGATCTCAATCCATTGCCCACCTGGCAATGTGAAATTCCCTGGCTTTCCTCATGACAGTCTATGATATCCTCAGCTGATCTCAACTCTTTTCCCACCTGGCAATCAGGAATTTCCTCTCTGCCCTCCTGGCAGTGCTTGAGATCTTCAGTTGATCCCAATTCATCCTTACTACTGATACTTCTCAAAGTCTCTAGTTTACATATCTGAACCCTTTTCTTTGGTTTGTTGAGGTTTTCAGCAAGCCTCAACCACCATTTTAACAACTTACATTGTCTTTTATCCATCTCGCTATCTATTTTCCCTACTGGGAAATCTGCTGCTATCACTCTAAAACCTTCAGTGTTTCTAGCCTCTTCCACAGTCCTCCTGACTGTCTATGGACTATTTCCTACCTATAAACAATCCTCTAGAGAGTCCTCGGTACTCTGTCTTCTTCCTGCTCCTTCTATCTGCAATGTACAAACATAATCAAGCTCTGATACCAAACTGATGCAGTGTATCAGAGTGCTCCTTTTATCTCCTCTCTCTGCCTACGATATACAGACAAAGTATAGCTCTAATACCAAAACTGACACAGTGTATCAGAGTGCTCCTTTTATCTCCTCTCTCTGCCTGCGATATACAGACAAAGTATAGCTCTGATACCAAACTGACACAGTGTATCAGAGTGCTCCTTTTATCTCCTCTCTCTGCTTGCAATATACAGACAAAGTATAGCTCTAATACCAAACTGACACAGACCTATTGGCCCTTGGGCTGAGATCTTCTCATAGGATCATTCTTTATCTCCCTCGAGTTGAGTCAGCTCTTTAGATTCCCTACTGAAATCGCAAATTATCGATCAACAGGTCCTTCGGGAACTCCCCTATGCGAACAGCACTAGGCGCGAGCTTCTATCTCCCCAAGTGACCACAGTGCTATGAACAAGGGCCAAACCAAAAGTCACTTTTCGCAACTTGCAACTCGCGAGTTCATGAGTCGAGGCTCCCGACTCTTCCTTTCAAATCTCGCGATACCCAAAATGACGATATGGGTATGGCTCTTCCTCTGTCAGTGCCTTCCTCACGTGACTGCCAGTTAGGCTTAATGCTAGCACCTCTCACCTCTTGCACCTTCACGAGTTCATGGGTTGAACTCTCATGCCCTCCTATTGCGATCTCCTGAGATGCGATAGGTCAACGCCAGGTTGACTCCTCCCTTGACGCTTTTTGTTATTCACAACCTCGCAGGTTGAAGTGTCGAGCCTTCACACTCTTATCTCGGGAATCCCCGAGACATGAGAATTCAATGGAGTGTTGACTCCCTTCTCTAGGCAGCGAGTATTAACCTGTCAATCACCTGGGCCCACCTTGTGGTTTTTCCACATGTACTCTCATGCCCGGATCTCGACACTTCACTACTCATGAAGTCGAAAATGACTTCTTTCAACCTCTGAACCCCTGAACGTGAAACGCATGATGAGGCTCTGATCCAACGCTCCTCTCTTGACCTAGATCCAATGGTTGTCCCCGCTCCTCATGGCTTCGCGACTTCCCGACTTGGAGCACCCAACTCTTGGTCCCTCACCCTGTGAACTTCCGAGTTCACAAGACCCGAATCCTTGATCTCTTTGACACTTCGTCGACTCCACGATTGCTGCCACCTATCCTCCTTAGATGGACGACTGTGATTCTCTTGCGACTTCACCACTCGCGACTTGGAGCACCCAAATCCTGGACTCTCACCTTTAGAACCTCCGAGTTCGCGAGATCCCTAGATCTCTGCCACCGGTCCTCCTCAAATGGACGGTCCTGATCTTCTCGTGACTTCGCCACTCACAAAGTCAAACAAATTCCCTCTGTGACCTCCGATGTACGAATCCCCGATAGAGAGGATCTCGTGACACGCGTCCTCTCTCAGACGAACGAATCAGATTTCCTCGGGACTTCGCTACTCACAAAGTCAATATGCTCACCTCTGTGAGTCCTGGTGCCCAAATCTCTAAATTGGATGATTCCGCAACACGTGTCCTCCCACAGATGGACGTCTCAGATCTATTTCACCTTGTTGTGATTTTTGAGGTAGAGTGTCCGGACCCCCGAACTCCCAAACTCCCGAGGCACCGATATCCTGATACAAACTCCTTCTTAGGACTTCACTTATGCTACTCTATGCGTGAGGGTTTAAACCTCATGCATCTCGTGACAAATCCAATGGTTGTTGGGTTTTTCTCTCAAGATATGATGGTTCATATCATTTCTCCTGTGCGCTCCTCCTGTACTGCCTCTTGGACATGGAAACCTTCAACGGTCCAGATCTTTTCGACCGATCTAACGACAGTTATTGCTCTTTCTCAGCCTTGGCACTTTTCTTCTGTACTTGGAAGAATTTCAAATGCTCAAAGGCATTGACCTTTGTTCTCCTTTACCTACAAGATCTGCAACTTGAGTCCTCGCCTACGCGTATAAAACCGCTACTTCTCCCGAGCTTAACTCCCAAATCCTTGAAGGATTCTAATTTTTACGCTCCTGTGGAGTCTTCGCACACACAAAGGTACTATCCTTTCTGATATTCTCTAAGACTCAAACCTCTAAGGAAAATAATTCCTTCTTCCCTTCTCCCTCAGATGGAGAAATTGGATGCCCTCCTAGCTATCCTTGACTCAAGCAAGCTCTTGTTGAGTGCTCAGGGTGTTTAGCAACCCTGCGAAGATCCTTCTATGGACTCTTCTTCAATCTTTGAACTCAAAGAGTTCCTTATGTGCACTCTAGCTCTTACTCAATGCCCTTCTGATAGAGTATCAAGAATCCTCAGATGATTCCTGCTTCTAATGAACTCACAATAGAGTTCTTCCTCTATGCACTCCTTACTTTGGCTCAATTCCCACTTGGAAAAGCTTCATAGAACTCCTTAGAGATTCTGTCTGCAACTGTGTTCTCCACAGCCTTGCCTCCTGAGGTGTTCAACAACCTCAAAGGTATTCCTCTGAGTTAATGACTTCAGCTTCTGTGCTCACTTGACACATATTTGTATGAATCCACAAAGTTCATAAGTGCATCTATGCACTGGTATTCAAAGACCGCAATACTTTGTCACGCCCTCCTGGCATGAAACCACAAAGAACCTCTCAAGCCTGAAAATCAAACAACTCCCTGCAAATTCAAACCTTCAACATACATCTACAGCATATAAAGAACACTCAAAGACATTCGTTCAACACAGGAATTATGTAGGAAAAATTGCTTCTTTGTATTAAATGGAAAATACCTGTTTTTACAAGGCGTTCCTGAGCTCAGACTTTAACAAGGTCTCGGATCTTCTCTTACTCTCCTTCCTAAAAACTCTTACCAAATCAGATCGAAATTGATCTTTTACAAGAGGGGATCTTCAAGCTCTTCCCTCCAATCAACCTACCCTATTCAATGGCATTGAATGGGTTGTCTAGTCTACAAATCAGATCTAGATCTCAGCCTTCAAAGCATTAAATTTCTACCTACTTCTACTCCTTTGCAAAGCACGACTTCATGGCTCAACAACCTAAACGTTAAATTCCATTCAAATTCAAAATGGAAGACGAGGGATGCGCCTCTCTTCAGCTTTGAATGCACGCACTAATGTGGCTAGCTAGTTGGATGGCTAATGTGGAGAGATTCTCCTGCATCATACTCCTCAGCTGAAAAATTCATGAGCTCCTACTCATGAGCTTCCCCTCTCATCTTTGGAAATACTCTTGGATCCCAAACAAATTTTTGGAGTTGTTCATCTACTCCGTCTCCCTACTACTACTGCTGTAGCGCTACTGCTTCTTCTTCTTCTCTACTCAGCTTCTCCTCGCTGGAAGTATCTGCTAACCTGATCATCATCTCTCTGATCTCCTCGATCACTTCATCCAGCTACTCCAGTGGCTGGCTCTATTCATGCAGTTTTCCCAGCTGGAAAAATTTTCTGCAATTGGGCAGATCACTATTATCTCCCATGCCATCCTCATATTCTTCTGTGGCCCTAAGTGTCCACTATGCTATAGAATTCATCTCTATAGTTTCCCCTTGACTGACCTGTTGTTCAGTCACCTTCTTTGATAGCTCAACTTCTGCCAGTTCTCATGCTGGCTCTGGATTGTTCAGCCAATCCTCTAGCATCTCCAGCTCCATCTCCCATGGAGTGAGAAATCTATCTGCCTGCTCTTTGGCTTCTTCTGTTGTCAGCTTCAGTGCTACATCTTCCTCAGCTTCCTGGATAAAAGCATTGAGACACTCCTCAGAATGCTCATCCTCTCTTTTTGCTTGGGCAACTTCCAAAGTCTGCACCAATGCTTCTTTGACAGTCTCAGCTAGTTGTCCTACTTCCTCTGTAGCTGCATCTACAACACAAATTTATGCCTCCTCTTGGGAAAATGGTAGGAATATCTGAATTCCCCCAATCATTAGAAGATTCACTTGATCTTCCTATTTTGTCAGCTACATATTCTGATCCAAACTCACCTTTGAGTTTGTGAGACCCTCAAATAGTATCATCTGCTTATCCTTCCCCACTGGCAATGTGGGATTTTTCTGCTACCCTCCTGGCAGTCTATGAGATCCCACAGCGATCTCAATCCATTGCCCACCTGGAGATGTGAAATTCCTTGGTTTTCCTCATGACATTCTGTGATATCCTCAGTTGATCTCAAATCTTTGTCCATCTGACAATTGGGAATTTCCTCTCTGCCCTACTAGCAGTGCTTGAGATCTTCAGCTGATCCCAATTCATCCTTACTACTGAGACTTCTCCCATTCTATGGTTTACATATCTGAACCCTTTTCTCTGGTTTGTTGAGGTTTTCAGTAGGCCTCATCCACCATTTTAACAACTTACACTGTCTTTTAGCCATCTCGCTGTCTATTTGCCTTGCTGGAAAATCCAGTGCTATCACTCTGAAACCTTGAGTGTTTCCAGCCTCTTCCATAGTCCTCCTGACTGTCTATGGACTGTTGCCTACCTGTAAACAATCCTCTACAAAGTCCTTAGTACTCTGTCTTTTTCCTGCTCCTTCTGTCTGCAATGTATAAACAAAATCAAGCTCTGATACCAAATTGACGCAGTTTATCAGAGTGCTCCTTTGATCTCCTCTCTCTGCCTGTGATATACAGACAAAGTATAGCTCTGATACCAAAAATGATGCAATGTATTAGAGTGCTCCTTTTATCTCCTCTCTCTGCTTGCGATATATAGACAAAGTATAGCTCTGATACCAAACTGACACATTGTATCAGAGTGATCCTTTTATCTCCTCTCTCTGTCTGCGATATATAGACAAAGTATATCTCTGATACCAAACTAACGCAGACCTATCAGCCCTCGGGCCGAGATCTGCTCATAGGATCATTCTTTATCTCCCTCGAGCCGAGTCGGCTCTTTAGATTCCCTGCTAGAATTGCAAATTATCGATCCACAAGTCATTCGGGAACTCCCTTGTGCGAACAACACTAGGCGTGATCTCCTATCTCCCCAAGTGACCACAACGCTATGACTAAGGGCCAAACCAAAAGTCACTTGTCACAACTTGCAACTCGTGAGTTCATGAGTCGAGGCTCCTGACTCTTCCTTTCAAATATCGTGATACCCGAAATGACGATACGGGTATGTCCCTTACTCTGTCAGCACCTTCCTTGCACAAACACCAACTAGGCTTAAAGCTAGCACCTCTCACCTCTTACACCTTCGCGAGTTCATGGGTTGAACTCTCGTGCCCTCCTGTTGCAATCTCCCGAGATGCGATAGGTTAACGCCGGGTTGAATCCTCCCTTGATTCTTTTCACTATTCGCAACCTCGGAGGTTGAAGCATTGAGCCTTCACGCTCTTATCCCGTGAATCCCTGAGATGTGAGAATTCAACAGAGTGTTGACTCCCTTCTCTAGGTGACGTGTTTTCACCTGTCAATCACTCAGGCCCACCTTGTGGTTCTGCCACATGTCCTCTCGTTCCTAGCTCTCGTCACTTCGCTACTCGTGAAGTCGAAAACAACTTCTATCAACCTCTGAACCCCCAAACATGAAACATGCGATGAGGCTCTGATCCAATGGTCCTCTCTTGACCTAGATCCAATGGCTGTCTCCACTCCTCGCGACTTGAAGCACCCAACTCTTGGGCCCTCACCCTGTGAACTTTCGAGTTCGCGAGACCCGAATCCTAGATCTCTTCGGCACTTCACCGACTCTGCGATTGCTACCACCTATCCTCCTAAGATGGACGGCTGCGATTCTCTCACGTTTTCGCCACTCGCGACTTGGAGCACCAAAATCCTGGGATCTCACCTTGCGAACCTCCGAGTTCGTGAGATCCCTAGATGTCTGCCACTTGTCCTCCTCAAATGGACAGTCCTGATCTTCTCATGACTTCGCCACTCACAAATTCAAAGGACTTCCCTCTCTGACCTCCGATGTCTGAATCCCCGATAGAGAGGATCTCATGACATGCATCCGCTCTCAAACGAACGACTCAGATTTCCTTGGGACTTCGCTACTTGCAAAGTCAAGATGCTCACCTCTGTGAGTCTTGGTGCCCGAATCTCTGAATTGGATGATTTCACGACACGCATCCTCCCACAGATGGATGGCTCAGATCTATTTCTCCTTGTCATGATTTCTGAGGTCGAGTGTCTAGACTCTCATCCTTCGGACCCCCGAACTCCCGAGCGTTGATATCCTGATACAAACTCCTTCTCGGGACTTCTCTTCTGCTGCTCTATGCATGAGGGTTTAAACCTCGTACATCTCCTGACAGATCCAATAACTGTCGGGTTTTTCACTCAAGATCTAATGGTTCAGATCATTTCTCCTGTGCGCTCCTCGTGTACTGCCTCCTACACGTGGAAACCTTCAATGGTCCAGATCTTTTCGGTCGATCTGAAGACAGCTATTACTCCAACTGAGCTTTGGCGCTTTTCTTCTGGACATGGAATAATTTCAAATTCTCAAAGGCCTCGACCTTTGTTCTCCTTTACCTATGAGCTCTGCAACTTGAGTCCTCTCCTGCACATATAAAACTGCTGCTTCTCTCAAGCTTAACTCCCGAATCCTTGAAAGATTCTGACTTCTGCGCTCCTGCAAAGTCTTCGCACACACAAAGGTACTATCCTTTCTCAGCTTCTCTAAGACTCAGATCTCTAAGGAAAATAATTCCTTCTTCCCTTCTCCCTCAGATGGATAAATTGGATGCCCTCCTGGCTATCCTTCACTCAAGAAACCTCTTGCTGAGTGCTCAGGGTGTTCAACAACCCTGTAAAGATCCTTCTATGGACTCTTCTTCAATCTTTGAACTCAAAGAGTTCCTTCTATGCACTCTAGCACTTACTCAATGCCCTCCTAGAAGAGTATCAATAATCCTCAGATGATTCTTACTTCTAATGAACTCACAGTAGATTTCTTCCTCTGTGCACTCCTTGCACTGGATCAATGCCCACTTGGCAGAGCTTCACAAAACTCCTCAGAGATTTTGTCTGCAACTATGTTATCCACAACCTTGCCTCTTGAGGTGTTCAACAACCTCAAAGGTCTTCCTCCGAGTTAATGACTTCATCTTCTGTGCCCACCTAGCACATATTTGTCTGAATCTGCAGAGTTTAGAAGTGCATCTACACACTGGTATTCAGAGACCGCAGTACTCTGTCATGCCCTCCTAGCATGAAACCACAAAGAACCTCTCAAGACTGAAAATAAAACAACTCCCTGCAAATTCAAACCTTCATCATACATCTACAACATATAAAGAACACTCAAAGACATTCATTCAACATAGGAATTATGCAGGAAAAACTGCTTCTTTGTATTAAATGAAAAATGTCTGTTTCTACAAGGTGTTCCTAAGCTCAGACTTTAACAAGGTCTTGACTCTTCTCTTACTCTCCTTCCTAAAAACTCTTACCAAATGAGATCGAAATTGATCTTTTACAAGAGGTGTTCTTCGAGCTCTTCCCTCCAATCTACCTACCCTATTCAATGGCATTGAATGGGCTATCTAGTTTGCAAATCAGATCTAGATCTCATCCTTCAAAGCATTAAAGGCCTACCTATTTCTACGCTCGTGCAAAGCACAGCTTCATGGCTCAACAGCCTAAACATTAAATTCCTTTCAAATTCAAAATGGAAGATGAGGGTTGCGCCTCTCTTCAGCTTTGAATGTACGTGCTGACGTGGCTGGCTGGCTGGCTGGCTGACATGGAGAGATTCTCTTGCATCATTGGTTGGGGGATTGAGTATAAGACATATGTGGATACATCACTCTGGGATCCATGTTCAGTTTATATTAGTAGATAAAATATGGTACATGATGATATAGTGGTGTGTAGTGGTATGCAAAAGTATACATTGGTGTACAATGGTGTGTAGTTGGTTTTTTGGATGTTTCCCCTGGGAAGACCTCCAAATAGGGAATTTAGACATATCATTGAGTTAGGTTCACCCAGGATTGATGAGTGGATGGATGCACTTCCTAGAGTAGAATATTCCTCAAATATTGATGTTTGATTTGGATATCACCAGAGAAGGGAAACTAGAAAGATACCCACAAGATTTCTCTTAGATGCTACCTTCAGTTTGTAAGTTTTAAACCTGTGAAGTAAAGCAATGCATATAGATTCTTAAGAAATACAAAAATTAATCAATGGCTCATACACAAAGTACACAGAGATTTTATACTAGAAACTCTCAACTGGGAAAACCTTTCTTATTTTCATTATATCGAATTTCACCATTCACCATACAATATATACAATGTTTTTAGGTATTTTGTAGATACCAAAACCCCAATCCCTTAATCCGGGATTAATTTACAAATCCGCTAAAAATAGTAGTTGTCGTATCTGACGTGCCCACACACACACACATGCAAAGAATATAACACATACCCAACATTCTCCCACTTGTTGTTTTCTTTGCATCCAGGGGTCCAGGGGATTATATGGTCAACAATCCAGGGCAACAATGCCCATTGTTAATCTACACCATGAGAACTTTTCTGTGCTCACAGACTTTGTCAATGAATCTGCAACATTCTTCAAAGTGTCAACCTTTTCTAGTAACACCTTCTTTTCCTCAACCATGTCTCTCACAAACTGATACTGAACATCAATATGCTTTGTCTTCGAATGATAAGTTGGGTTCTTTGCCAGGAATATTGCACTCTGACTGTCACAATCTAATCTCATTGCTTGTTGTACCAACCCAATACCTGAACACAATCTTTGTAACCATACTGCTTCCTTTCTTGCATGTGTGGCTGCCATGTATTCAGTTTCTGTAGTTGAGAGTGCCACTACAGCCTGTCTTTTTCTCATCCAACTGATTGCTCCTCCAAATAGGTTAAACACATACCCACTTGTAGATCTTCTGCGATCCAAATCTCCAACCCAGTCTGCATCAACAAAGCCATGTATGTCCACCACTCTATTAAATCTTGGCCTTGCTTGGTAGAACAATCCATAACTGGTGGTGCCACGAAGATACCTGAAGACCCTCTTTACTGTTGTCCAATGCTCCTTCCTTGGTTTTGACATATACCTGCACAAAACTCCCACTGCATGTGCAATGTACAGTCTAGTACAAACCATTTCATACATCAAACTGCCAACTGAACTGGCATATGGAACATGGGACATGTCCTCTTCTTCTTCTTGTGTCTTGGGACACTGATCTGCAGAAAAATTTACACTTATAGGAATAGGAACCTTGACCGGTTTACTTCCATGCATATTAAACCTCTGCAATATTGTCTCAACATATTTTCTTTGATTCAACCAGAGTTTCTTGTTTTCACGATCTCTTTTAATCTCCCTTCCCATAATGAAGTTAGAAGCACCGAGATCCTTCATGTCAAATTTGGAGGATAACTGCGATTTCACCTCCTTGATAACATCCATGTTATTTCCTACCAACAACTTGTCATCAACATACAACACTACATAAATGAAGTGATTACCAACCTACTTGGAATATACACAGTGATCATCCCTGCTTCTTACAAATCCCAATCTAAGGATGTATGTGTCAAACTTTTGGTACCACATCCTAGGTGATTGCTTCAGACCATATAGTGACTTCTTTAGCTTACATACCAGCTCTTTCTTTCCCTTCACTACAAAGCCTTCTGGCTTATTCATGTAGATTTCTTCTTCCAGATCCCCATGTAGGAATGTTGTCTTCACATCCATTTGTTCCACTTCAAGATCAAAAGCAACAATAATAGATAATAAAAAAATCTAATAGAAGTTAACTTAGAAACAGGCGAAAAAATCTCACCAAAGTCAATTCCCTCTACCTAGGAATAACCTTTTTCTACTAACCGAGCTTTGTATTTCTCCACTTTACCTTGTTCATTAAACTTCTTATTGAACAACCATTTTCTACCAACCGATTTTCTTCTACCTAGAAGCTCAACTATATCCCATGCCTCATTCTTATCCAAGGCATCCATTTCTTCAACCATGGCCTTCTTCCATAGTTTACTATCCTCTGAATTCACTGCTTCCCTGACAGTTCTGGGATCATCATCGGTAATAGATAAAGAAAAATTGGAACAAAAATCAGGTGGACTATACCTTTCTAGTTGCCTCCTATCTCTCACTGATCTCCTCAATACTGGGGTATGAGGTTCTTCTTCTTCTTCTTCTTCTGCTTCCTCTACTTCTTCTGCTTCCTCTTCTTCAGATGATTCAGATTTTTCATCATCCAACTCAAGCTCTATTTTCTCAGGTTCATCTTGCATTGGTGGGAATTCCTGTTTGGACACATCTTTTACCTCTCTGAAAACAACATCTTGACTGTAAACAGTTTTCTTGGTTTCTAGGTTCCAAATCTTATAACCTTTCACACCATCTTTATAACCAATAAAGATACACTTTTCAACTTTATTATCCAACTTACTCCTATTTTCCTTTGGAACATGTACATAAGCATCACAACCAAACACTCTAAGATGTTAAAGAGAGGGTTTCTTTCCAGACCATACCTCATGTGGAGTTTTATCATCCAACACTGATGAAGGTGATCGATTGACTAGGTAACATGTTGTACCCACTGCCTCTGCCTATAATTCTTGTCCTAACCTGGCACCGTTGAGCATGCTCCTTTCTTTTTCCATCAGTTTCTTGTTCATCCTTTCTACAACTCCATCCTGCTGAGGAGTGTATGGAGTAGTCTTCTACCTTGCTATACCACACTTGTTACAGAATTCTTCGAATTCATTTCCGCAGAATTCTCCACCATTATCTATTCTCAATACCTTTATTTTCTTCTCTATCTGATTTTCTACTAGAGCCATAAACTCTTTAAATTTATCAAATACCTCATATTTCTTTCTAAGAAAATAAATCCATGTGTTCCTTGAAAAATCATCTATGAATGAAACATAATACATAGATTTACCTAGGGATGGAACAAGAATAGGTCCAAACACATCACTGTGTATCAACTCTAAGATCCCCTTTTCTCTTGTAGCACCAGATGGGAATCTTACTCGATTATGTTTACCATATATGCAATTTTCACAGAAATCAAAATCCAGAGTGCAAGTAGATATACCTTCAACCATACCTTTACCGTGTAGTGTTCGAAGGCCCTTTTCTCCAATATGCCCCAGTCTTTGATGCCACAAAATGGTCTTCTTTTTTGGGACAATATTGGTATTATCTCCTTCATTCTTCTGCTCAAGGACAACAGAACTGTTACACCCATTAGTATAAGTTCTTCCCAACAACTTGTATAGAGTTCCACAATGAACTCCCCTCATCAACACCATTGCTCCTCGTACCATCTTGCAAGTGCTCTTTTCAAATATAGTTTTCACTCCTCCATCACCCAACTTGCTTACATATATTAGGCTCCTGGCTAGTTTTGGAATGTGTAGAACCCCGGGGAGAGTTCTAATCCTTCCATCGTTTAGCAGCAACTTAACCCTTCCACGTCCCAATATTTTTGCTATCGATTCATCTCCTAGGAATACATCACCACCATCATATTTTTCATATTCAGAGAACCACTCCCTATGAGGAGTCATATGGTATGACGCACCTGAGTCGATCAACCATACATCATGGTCTGCATGTGTACTTGTAGATGCTAGGTAAACATAACCTCCTTCTTCAGTGGAGGTTTTCACCTCTGTGGAAGAGGTACTATCAGATCCCTTTGGTTTTTCAACCTTCTTAGACTTGCAATCTTTCTTATAATGCCCTATTTTACCACACTTCCAACATTTCTTCAAATATTTTCCTGGAGACTTAGATCTACCTGTAGATTTAGATCTCCATCCTGAAGGCTTACCAGGGTTTCTGTCTTGGGTACGCCCTCTTACAAATAAAGCATATGTGCTATGACCATCCATGCTTTTTCGCCTCATCTCTTCAGATAACAAGGATGCAACTACATCCTCATAGTTCAATGTAGATTGAGTGGTACTACCTATTGCTACAACCAGATTATCCCAAGAGTCTGTCAAAGAACATAACAAAGTAATACACTTATCTTCTTCTCCAATCGTAATATTAACAGATCCAAGTTGAATTACAAGAGTATTAAAGGAATTTAGATGTCCCGTCACAGAATCTCCATCTTCCATCCTAAGATGATACAACTTCTTTCGAAGAAACAACTTGTTTACTAGGGACTTTGATTGATACAAATTCCCTAAGTTATCCCATAGTTCCTTGGCTGTAGATTCTCCTGAGACATTCAACAACATCGAATTTGCCAGGCATAGTCGAATAGTACTCCTTGCTCTTCTATCCAACTTGTCCCAATCTTCCTTCAACATACCAATAACTGGTGTACTAGTAGGTTGTGTACCAGTAGCCTGTGTGCTCGTAGACAGTGTATCAGGAGACTGTGTACCAGGATCCATACTGATCCATTGTTCTTTGTCTACAAGAAGGTCCTCCATCTTGAGCTTCCATAGCTCAAATATTTTACCGTTGAACTTCTCTATCTCGATTCTAGATGAGCTCGCCATTCCTCTTTATTTACTCGAATCTCCACTGCAAAAGATCGCACTAAACCCAAGGTTATCATAGACCCAAGATAAACTTGATCTATCAAGAATGAGCCAAACCCTCAACAACAAAGGCATCCCTCTGAAGCCAAAAATGAGCTCTGATACCACATGTAAGTTTTAAACCTGTGAAGTAAATAAATGCATATAGATTCTTAAGCAATACAGAAATTAATCAGTGGCTCATACACAGAGTACATAGAGATTTTATATCGGAAACCCTCAACCAGGAAAACCTTTCTTATTTTCATTTTATCGAGTTTCACCATACAATATATAAAATGTTTTTAGGTATTCCGTAGATAGAAAAACCCTAATCCCTTAATCCAGGATTAATTTACAAATCCGCTAAAAATAGCAAAAAACCTCCCCAAAAAAAATTTCGGGGCACTGCCCCGAACCCCATCGGCCCCAGGCTACCTCCCATTGTTAAACGCTGCACGTAACCAGGGGGGGGCATACCTTCCCCCCCCTAGGGAAGTGCCCAGCACACACGACAGAGCTCTAGGTGAAGGGATTGTCAGACGGAGTTGTCGTATCTGATGCACCCACACACACACATGCAAAGAAGATAACACATACCCAACAGAGTTCTTGGTCATACCATTGGGGTTGGCCAACACAACAAACACTTTCCAATCTTGCAGGCAGTGGCAGTGGAATCTAGTTCTATTTTCTAATTCTAGTAGTCTATTCAGTAAGATATGGATGGATCACTTGAGTTAGTTGAGTGAGGCAGGTAGGATTATATCCATACTAGATATCTTTCATTTGGGATATGTGGTCATATCCCATGAGAAGATTCATATTGCACTAGATTAGTGCACAAAGATTCCATCTGATGGAGTGGTGGATGGAATTATCCACTATAGAGGTCATAAAATTGTAATCTCTGTGTCAACACTTAGGGAAATGATTATGAGGGCTATGTGTGATACACCTTTGACAAGGAATTTTGGGTATTTATATGGGTATGAGGCATCATAAGTGACAAGGATACTTTCCAAGGAGGTGTTTGATGGTGATTGAGACAAAACAATTTTGGGTGTAGTTTGGAAAGGGTCGAACATATAAGTGGGCACATAGCTGACTCCAAGTACATGGGTTCCACTAGATGATGGAATACCAGGAACATGGGTCATTTTGACTCCTATTGTTACCAGTATGGCACCACAACAAGTAGCGGTTATTGGGAGTGGTGGACCTCCAATTTGGTGGTGGGATTTAGGAATTCATCTGAGTGATAGATTGATTCAGATGAGGATGATGATCAATAGAAAAATGGTAGTGATTGGTATTTTTATTTTTTGCGTGTCATTAGAGGGGAGGTGGAGACTTACTCTATATGGCAGGATAGACTTGAGGCCATTCATGGATTTGCAGGCTCATATTTCATTGAGACATCTTCACAATGGAGGTATTAGGACAGTGATTTCAGTCGCTTATGGGAGTTCATCTTGGGGTTCTAGGAGAGGAGTACGTAGACTATGCACATTGGTATGATAGTCTTGATCATACTGGTGCATCATCAACATGGTGGTACCTTTCCAGTATTAGTTTGGAACCCTAAGATTACATTGATTGACAATTCATATGTGAGCATCTATTTTGAATTTCAAGAGTTTACCTTTGGGAGGATTAGGAGTGGTTTTTTGGAGGAGTGGTATTTCGAGGAGTTGACCGAGTTTATGCAACTTATGATAGCCTAGATTATCAGGGAAAAGAATATGGGTTCTTGTATCAATGCCTTGCAGATAAGTACTAGGAGCAGAGAGTGTTTCACATCATCCAGGCACATCTGAGAGAGGCTTGCATGGAGAGACCTCACTGGTGATTTATGGGAGTGTACAAATTGTTAGCAGAGAAGGTTAAGGAATAATAATTCCACATGATGGATGCAATATTTGGCCATTTATGGGTGAGAGTGGGAGAGTGTGTGGACATATTGCACCACATATTTACCGAGGAAACAGTGGATCGATAGTGTGTCTCCAATGATTGATCAATTCACACACTTTCCAATAATATATTCTAAGTATGGGGTAGTGCATATGATAGATTTATCTAGGGAGAGGATCTATAGAGTCCATGAGCAGTTCAGATTCATTGTCAGTGACTGGAATAGACTCCCTTTTCTAACATCCAAGATCGGGTATGCCACTGGATTTACAGGTTGTAACTTCACATGGATTCTTGTACCAACTACTATTCTTGATAGTATGCTTATTCCTTATAGGTGTGTTAGCATGGAGATATAAGAGAGGGGGATGCAGAATAGGCATGAAGGTCAGATGACTATTGTTGGCCCTTGACCAAGTTTTGAAGAATACTTGGCCATATTTGACCATTTTTGGGACTGCGACAACTTGCCAAAGATGGAGCGCAACACAAAGCAAAAATTAGGAAAGAAAGACCTATTTTTGGGTCCCTTTTAGGGTTTTGGGTTGATGTAAAGGGAAAGGGATGTTGACCCGTGGGTTTACCCATGCTTAGGCCCATTTTGTAATCTATAAATAGATAATTAGCCAATGTAAGCATAGAGTAATAGTAGTACATCTATGTGATGTATAGTTGAAGGCTTAGTGCCAGTAGCTGGATTTGTATGATTGGATGTATATTGCAAGTGCTATGTGCATGATTATAAGGATATTGAAAATCTAAGTGCAAGTTGTTGTAGTTTGTGATGAAGCGCAAGGAAGAAGGATCTAGGGAGCTTTTCAGATCTTCTGTCCTATACGAAGTAAGGGTTACTGAAGATTTGTGCTATAACCACTTGACCGAGATAATATAAAGAAGAAGACTTTGTGGACGTAGCCCCAGGGTGGGGGTGAACCACGATAACTTTGTGTATTGTGCTCTGTGCTTCGACCTAATGTTTTTTGGCTAAGTGCTTGTTGTGATTAATTAGATCTAGTTATGCTCTGTGCTTATGAAATATGAATGAATGTTAGATCTGATATATAAGATGCTTAGTGCTTGATCTACTGAATCTAATCTATATTTATGTGGCTAAGTAATGAATCATATTTTGTCTAAGTATTCACTGCGATGCTCTGTGCTATCTGCGAAGTACCATAAGGGTTAAATTTTTATGGATGATCTATGTTAAGTGCCCTGTAAAATATATAATCATAGATTGGTGTCCTAGCTAAGGTTGTAGACATCCGAGTCCAGCAACCACCCCTGCCTATACCTCAAGTGAGACTTCATTTTCTTCGCAGGTGTTGTCGAAAGGGCTAGTAGTTAGGGTTTTGTTGGTGCGCTCTTGAGCGTTGAACCTTGGGTATTCCTCCATGCCAACAAATGGTTCCATTGCCGGGACCTAGAACTGTGATTGATGGGAACTAAAGAAGAAAAATATTTGTGCAAAATAAGCTTTGTGCGTAGATCTGTTGCCCTAGTGCACAGTATTCTACTTGACCTACGAATCTTTGTGCCGAGAAAGAAAGGTCAGATATGAAGGAAAGAGGTCAGATCTACAAGAAAGAGGTTGATACTGAAGAAAAGAAGTGAGATCTAAACACTTTATTCTCTAAGAAAGGTAAAAGTAGAAATTTCCACAGAAAAGAGGTAAGATCTATAAGCTCTAGCTTCTAGTAAAGGTAAGAATAGTTCAAGGTCTATATCTGAAATCTTTGTTCTCTATATAGGTGATATAAGTGGAAAATTTTTGTTTCTGAAGCATGAATTTAGGTATGCTTGATATATTTTGTCCTAGCCTGAAAACTAGAGCATTGTTAGATAAAATAAAGTTTGATATGAATAGGTCTGATAGGAATAGTGAAAGATATGTTATACCTATGCATATAAAGAATTTTTGGACTAACCGATGGATGCAGGATCCTAGAAAGAAATTTTTACAGGCTAGCCATCGTGATCCTAGTGCATAGTAAAAGAAGAGGTTGGGATCATGGATGAAAAAGAGAGGATTGACTCTTCGTTTTAATTGCAGAAGGCCAGGACATATTGCTAAGGAATGCCCTGGGGGAAACCCTAGCTGCCTCTATTTTAAAGCTATGGACCATGAGGTATTGGATTGCCCTATAATGATTGCTAGAATTAAAAAACTGAATATGGAATAAGCAAACTCTGAAGGAGATCAAGAGACTAAAATTATGGAATAACCCCAGAAAGAATCACAGATCATGTTACTAAAAATAAAAGAAACCCTAGATGATCATAAGGATGTCATTATGTCAGAGATATTCAAAGAAAAGGAGAAAATTGAAGTAATAATAGGAGACTTCGACATTGCCTGTTCTCTGGATGAGGGAACATTGATGAACATTATGATAGAAAGCACTTGGGAAACCCTAGGAAGGCCTGCTCTAGTCCCTTCATTAAGAACCATCAGATTGTTTCAAGGAAAAATGGTAACCCTGTGTGGCAGAATTACCCAGATAGCTATGAGTACCCATGGAACTTCGACAGAGGAAGAGTTCAAAGTCATTAGATTTATTGAGGACCGTGCCCTATTTCCAACTTTTTTGGGAAAGATCTGGATTGAAAAAGACCAGATCCAGAGGAAAGAAGAAAAGGAAGCCCTAGAACAGAAGAAGCAAGAACTCATGGAATCTATGACTAGAAGGATCGCCTACTTGATGGAGGAACAAGAGAACATATCTCAGCTAATAAACACCAAGGACCTGGACTTCGAAGCTATAAGAGAGTTAGAGGAATCATAGAAGACCGAAATACTTAATGATGAAGGATTATTACCCTTGGATTTGAAGAAAGAACCTAATCAATGCGAAGTGACTATGTCAAGAGAAGATAAGACTCAGAATGGAAAAAGGATGACCGAGACTAAGCTCACTGGGAAAAAGGATAGGAAACTAAGTAAGAAGAGGGACAAAGTCAGAAAGTTACATAAGACTTGAGAGGAAACTTCACAGAAGGAGAAATCAAAAGAATTGAGCTTCACCGAGATATCAGAACAACGACATCTGGAAATTCACCATGGCGCAACAATATAGCCATTGGACCGATATACCCATTCGACTTCCGCCTTGAATGGGTCGAAAAGCAATTATGGGTTCCCACTAGACCATTGGACAACACCAAAATGGATAGAATGGAGTTAATGAAAGCCCCATATCCGTTGTAATAAGACCCTTGCTAACTTTCCCTACTTAGTCTGTCACGCCACGCACCGAGAATACTTTTTGATAAGTGAGAATTTGAGCCTGAAACTTGAGATTAATTCACCCTGTGATCATTTCCTTGTTCCCATACTGTTCATCGTAGTCTTTGAATTCATTTTCATAGCTGAGCTAGTGGACCCAAGCTTGTATGTTGGACGAGCTCAGTGTTATTGAGAAAGAAGTTGAAGAAGTTTTGATTGACCTAATGGCTAAGCGAGTCATGTCAAAGAGAAGGTTGTCTACAGGTGTGAAAGAATCATCGACAGGAGGAGTCAAAGATTCTCCCTCCACTGCTCGCAGAGCAGGACCTTCCAGAACCACGACCAAGACAAGAACAAAGCACAAAGACAATATTGCAAATGCCAAGTTTATCCCATGCATTCTGTCATTTTACATACCACCTTTGAGCGGCAAGATTAACCGCAATAATGTACCTAGAGACTTTGAGTACACCTTGATCACCACGTATCTTCCGAAAGGGGTGCTCGCAGTACGTGTTGACCAGGATAAGCTCGCAACACTGAAATTTAATGATTTTAACCTTGGAGATCACAAAAACTAAAGCATGTTAGCTCCGCATAAGTACTTAACCAAGACCAAAGACAGAAATCCTAAAATTGTCCCGCAGTCCTGGACCCAGAACCTCATGTAGTCCACACTGCTAAACATAATGAAGATCCCTCACTTCGACAGACACTAGGTGACGCAGACCCCCAAACCCTCAAGTCCAAGGTCCGCTTAGGATCGTTCTAATATTCCCTTGAGTCTAGTTGACTCTTTGATTTCCCCACGGGGAAGATCTGATACACTTTCGATGTATCCACAGGCCCTTATGGATCGAGCCTGTCGTGAAAAAATACAAGGCATCAACCCAAATCTCCTTGATCACAATAGTGTCGTGCCCTTTTCTAAACCAGGGCTTGGGGTTTCGTGATTTTGCGATCCCCGTTGTCGAGTTTCTCGGCCCTTTACTTGCCGAAACCCAAAATGCTGAATTTTAATGTGCTCAGCAAAGGTTGGCTTCCCAATGGTCTTCTTACTTCATTAGTGTTTCGGGCTTCGCGACTTTGCGAATATAGATGAAAATCTCTCCGTCCTTCGACCTCCGAACCCCGAAACGGTCAACAAGATTTGACTTTGCTGATTGATGAGGACACGCCACCTGTCCACTCGATGTTTTCTACCTTTGACATAGACTCCTACCACCTGTCACTCTTCCGGGATTTCGAGACTCTCGCTCCCAAAACACTGTCTCCTCTGTCTCCCGACACCCGAGATGCCAAAATCCTGAAATGTCACCCAACTCCTATCATGACTCACGATTTTGGGACTTTCATTCTTCTATCCTCAACTCCTTGCAGTTAGGATCTCCGAAATGATGATATGATATAACGAGTCAGACAGATCACGATCAACAGTTGACGTGAATCTTGACACCAATGGAATGGACCCATCTAAACCTTATCCATCCTTCAACTCCTCTGGATCCTACAGTCCTCGCTACTTCATGAATTCTCCACAGAGAATTTCAACCACTCTTCCTCCTGGACAACTTCTGCAAAATGAAACAAAGGTTCTTCCACTAGAAATTAACTTATGTTGGATGACTTTGACCCTCGTCTCCCTTTGAAGTGGCTCAAAGGTGTTAAACCTCCTTAGCTTCCTCTTGGCAATTTCAAGCCTCGAAAAGAACTCCTGCACACACACCTTACGGAAATTCTATCAAATACTCCTAGGTATTTGACCTTCTTGACTCTGAGCACTCCCTGCAACAACAGTCTTTCAATTCTTCTCTTGGTTGATAAGTTCTAAATTTCAACCAACCTGCGCACACCTTTCACGTCTTCTGTGCTTCACTCACACTTCTAGTGGAATGAGAACAACAATATCCCTTATGAGCTTTCAGAGATAACTCTGAACCTTCGTTAATGCACTCCTTGTGGATGTTTTCGTTGCACTCCTTGCAGGAACTACTCTCACTCGGGAGGAGAAACAATTGAAACTCATTCTCTCTCTCTCTCAGATTTCAAACATTTAACATGAAATCATACATACACACATAGTATTAAAACAAGTTCATAACAAAGAGAATAAAACTACCATAAGCATACCATTCACCATGTGCAAACATAAAACATCATAGCACCATGAAATCTGATTCAAAGCTTCATATATTAATTCAAATCTCTTGTACATGGAATTCTTCTCTACATCTCTCTGCTTCAGCTCTCTCTATGCTAATGATAATGTTACAATGATACAAGAATGAGGGTGTCTATATCTATTTTCCCTCCAACTCTTCTAAACTGTCTAATCTCTAATTTTAAATATACCTACTTTCATTAACTATTCATAAATGCCTTAACTTCCTACATATGAGAGTGAATCACTCATGATCTATTTACAATATGCGAGTACGTTCCTCTTTAATCATTACATTAATGTTTCAAAATCATTTCAAAACATGAGAAAATGTGTGTTGCGCTCTCCAGCTGTTCTTCTGCCTCCACGCTCGCTTGATTGCTTGCGATGCTCCTGCATCATACTCCCTCGCTTGAAAATTTTCATGAACTCCTATTCATGAGATCTAGCATGGTATGTCCATGCTTTTGAATTTCTGCTTCATCTTCCCAACTGGCATATTCAACTAGATGTCCCTTCCATTTGACCAAGTATTAAAAATACTCTTTCCTCCTAGTCTTTTTACTGACTCTCTTGTCAATTATGCTTTCTATCTGTGGCTTTTCAGCTACAAGCATTTGTTTTGTCCATTGGACCTTTGTCTATTCACCTTTTGCTCCTGCTTCTCCAGCTCTGTAAGGGTACAAATCTGCAATATTGAATATTGGTGAGATTCTGATCCCATCAGGTAATTCAATCTCATATGCGTTTGCCCCAAGTTTCTTCATGACCCTGCATGGTTCAATCTTTTTCATTTTCAATTTGTTGTATGTTCCTCTTGGGAACCTCTCCTTCCTTAGATGTGCAAGAACTAGATCACCAAATTCAAATTGAAGTTCTCGCATGTGTTGATCTGCTCTGCACTTGTATTCTTGACTTGAGTTCTGCAATCGCTCCTTGACTCGATCGTGAAGTTCCTCTATTGCTTCTACAAAATTCTTTGCACTCGCATGTCTGAATTCTGATTGCTCTGAATCTCTCAATTCAGAGACTCATCTTGGCTGCATTCCATATAAAATTTGGAATGGACTCTGTCCTGTGATTCTATTGATTGAATCATTGTAAGCAAATTCCTCCTGCAATAGAATGTGATCCCACTGACTGTGGCATTCAGTCACTAGGCTCCTCAGTAAATCTCCCAAGCTTATGTTCACAACTTTTGTTTTCCCATCCATTTGAAGATGATACACTGAGCTAAATGACAAACTTGTCCCTAGCTTCTTCCATAAATTCCTCCAAAAATGTCCCACAAACTTGGTATCCCAATCCGAAACAATACTCCTTAGCAAGCCGTGAAGTCTAACGACCTCTTTGAAAAACAGGTTCGCAATATGAGTTGCGTCACTGGTTTTCTGGCATGGTATAAAATGTGCCATATTTGAAAATCTATCGACTACTACAAAGATTGAATCACATCCTCTTTGTGTCCTTGGTAGTCCGAATACAAAATCCATGCTCACTGCATCCCACGGCCTTTCTGGTATGGGTAATGACTGGTATAACCCTGTGTTCTACCTTTTCCCTTTTTCGTGCTGGAAAATTCTTCATCTATCCACGAATTTATTAACATCTGTCGTCATCCCTGGCCAAAAATAAGAGCTATTCAACTTTGAGAACATCTTATCATGACCAAAGTGTCTGACCAATCCTGCACTATGTTTTTCTTTCAGCAGATTCACCCTCATGGAGAATTTTGGAATACATAATTGATTTCCCCTAAATAATAATCCATCCTGGATAATATATTCAGTCCACTGTCTTCTGTTCCTAAGAATTGGATTCTCAGATGCCTCATACGCCTCTTTAAAATCTGGATCGTCTCTGTACATTTCTTTGAGATTATCAAAACCCAAAGTTTTGACTCTAAATTCCTGCATAAGCAAACATTTCTTGCTCAAAGCATCAACAACTTTGTTAGCAGTTCCATAAATATGCTTGATTACAAAAGTGAAATTTTGCATGTATTCAACCCATTTTTCATTCTTTTGGTTCAGCTTCTCCTGTTGAGTCACGGATTGTAAAGCATGATTATCGTTGTACAAAACAAACTCTTTAGGAACCAAATAATGTCTCCATTTCTTCAATGCTTGTATGACAACATAGAATTCTTTGTCATATGTAGAGTACTTAACCTTTTCTTCATTCAATTTCTCATTGAAGTATGCGATCCATCTATCATCTTGGCTCAAGACTGCTCCTATTGCAAATGCACTCGCGTCACACCTAACCTGAAATGTCTTGCTAAAATCAGCCAAAACCAAAATTGGTTGTTCAGTAATCTTTTTCTTCAGCAAGTTGAAACTCTTCTATGCTTCCTCTATCCTGTGAAAATATCTATGTCTTTTCTTCACCGTATCCATCATCGGTGCACTAATTCCACTGAAATTTTGGATGAATTTCCTGTAGAAACTAGCTAAACCATGGAATCTTCGAACTTCAAATACACTTTTCGGCGATGGCCAATTCTTAATTGCATTCACCTTCTCCAGATCCATTTTCATCTCATTTGCAGAGATAATAAAACCCAAATAAATGAGTTTTGTCCTTATAAATGATGATTTCCTCATGTTTATCAGTAGCTTCTCTTGCTGTAATATTCTCATCACTGTAGCTATATGCTTCAAGTGCTTTGCTTCAGTCTCACTGAAAATCAATATATCGTCAAGATATACAATGATGAATTTCCCGATAAAATCCCTCAGGACTTCATTCATCAATCTCATGAAAGTACTAGGTGCATTTGTTAAGACAAATGGCATAACAATCCATTCATACAACCCTTCATTCATCTTGAATATTGTCTTCCACTCATCACCTTCTCTCATACGAATCTGATGATATCGGCTTTTCAAATCAATCTTTGAAAAAATCCTTGCTCCACTCAAGAAATCCATCAAGTCATCCATCCTTGGCAATGGAAATCTGTATCTAATGGTGATCTTATTGATTTCTCTTGAGTCTGTACACATCCTCCAACCTCCATCTTTCTTTGGGCTGAGGACTGTTGGAACAACGCATGGACTCAAGCTCTCTCTAACCAATCCCTTGTCCATTAAATCCTGGACTTGTCTCTTAACTTCTTCATTCTCTTGTGGCGTCAATCTGTACACTACTTTGTTTGGTAAACTGGCTCTAGGTGTAAGATCAATGTGATGACTTATACTTCTGATCGGTGGCAACGAATGAGGTAGTTCTTCCACTACTATGTCAACGAACTCTTCTAGTAAATTTTAGATTTCCTCTGGTAGATCATCCACTCTTGTACTAGTCAACATAATTGTAGGCTTCTTGACCACAATAAATTGTGTCTCTTCCTTATTCTTAACCTCATTAAGAATTTCCTTCCCACTCATGAGAAGTACAATGTTGCTCACCTTTGTTTTCACTTCTTTATCCTTGATTGGCAACAACATGTGCTTCCTCCCATTTTTCTCCAGGGTGTATGTGTTCTTCCTCCCATCATGAACCACATTTCTGTCATATTTCCATGGTCTACCCAACAATAGATGAAAAACATCCATGGGAATCACATCACATAATATTTCATCCTTATATCCTACTATTTTAAATTCGACTAAACATTGTTTAGTGACATTTACCTAATGTCCTTTTTGTAGCCACGAAACTCTGTATGGGCTTGGGTGTACGATGGTCTCCAGCTCCAGCTTTTCTACCATCTCTGTAGAAATGAGATTGTCTGTGCTACCACTGTCCATGATGACTTTCCATACCCTATCTTTAGTCTTGCAAGCAGTCTGAAATAGATTGTTCCTTTGGGCTGGGTTCTCTGCCTCCTTCTCTAACTTCAAGAGAACTTTCCTCATCATTAGTGATATTCTACCCTAAGCATATTCTGCCTCAACATTCCATTCTTGTGCTTCGGCAATGTGAGTCTCACCACCTTCTTTCTTTCTTTCTGGACACTCATAAGATTATGTCTGTTCTTCCCACGGACAAAACATTTTACTTCACCTCCTTGGACTCTTCCTCTTACTCTAGCTCGAGGAAAAATATTTCTATCGGTATACTTCCCTCTCTGTGAGCTTCCTCCTCTCTCATGTTGAGTTTGAGGTTTCTTCCCCTCTTCTTGAGGTCTCTAAGTTCTGTCTGGGACAATTGTTTTGCCTCTGGCTAGACTTCTTCCTCGACCTCTTTGACCTTGCTTTCGGCTCAACTTCTCTTCATCTTTCAAAGCCATATGATAAGAATCTTCTACAGGTCGAATGATCATCATGCTAATCTCATATTGGATGTCATATCTCAGACCATTCATGTATTTGGAAACCTTTTCATCATCGCTTTCCCGATGACTTGCTATGATGTTTAGCTTATAGAATTATTCAGTGTACTCCTTCACTGTCATCAACTTCTGTCTCAAGTTCTGCATCCATTTTGTCCCAACTTTGGCTTTCATTTTCACAACCATTTTGTCCCAACTTTTGAAATTTTTCTTTCCCTTGCAATGTCTATCAGCCTGCAGTTCATCCCACCATAAGGCTGCATGCCCTTTAAGTCTTGTGATATCCTGCTTGACTTTTTTATCTTCCTCAACATCCTCATAGTTGAAATATTTATCTAGAGCTCTAATCCAGTCTAGAATCTCTTCAACATCCAGGTTTCCTTCATACATAGGAATCTCCATCTTTGCCCTGGCACCTATCCTTGTAACAACCCTGAATAGGCATTCGTCTGCAGCATCTTCGACTGTGACTTCTTCTCCTTGTCCAGCTTCATTTTCACTTTCAATCTCGCTGAAATCCCCAGTGTCAATTGTGTGTCTCTGTGCCATCTCCATGGCATAAAGCCTGGCACATAGTTCATGCATTTCTTTTTCAACTGCTGGATCAGGCATTGGACTCTCTCTCCTTCTCGACAGCATGGCTAAGAAATTTCCTCTCTTCTCTGCTACAGAAAGAAAATAAATTTTCTATGCTCTGATACCAAATGATGCAGACCCCCAAACCCTCAGGTCCAAGGTCCACTCAGGATTGTTCTAATCTTCTCTTAAGTCTAATTGACTCTTTGATTTCCCCTTGGAGAAGATCTCATACACTTCTGGTGTATCCACAGGTCCTTATGGATTGAGCCTATTGTGAACAAATACAAGGAATCAACCCAAATCTCCTTGATCACAATAGTGTCGTGCCCTTTTATAAACCGAGGCTTCGGGTTTCATGATTTTGTGATCCCTGTTGTCGAGTTTCTCGGCCCTCTACTTGCCGAAACCTGAAATGTCGAATTTCGATGCGCTCAAAAAAGGTTGGCTTCCCAACGGAATTCTTACTTCATCAGGGTTTTGGGCTTCACAAATTTGTGAATCCAGATGCAAGGCTCTCCATCCTTCGACCTCCAAACCCCAAAACAGTCAACAAGATTTGACTCCGTCGATTGATGAGGACACACCACCTGTCCACTTGACGTTTTCTACCTTTGATGTAGACTCCTGCCACCTGTCACTATTCCAAATTTTTGGGACTCTCACTCCCAAAGAGTTGTCTCCTCTGTCTCCCGACACCTGAAATTCCAAAATCCCAAAATGTCACACAACTCCTATCGCAACTCGCGATTTCGGGACTTTCGTTCTTCTAGCCTCAACTTCTTATAGTCAGGATCTCCGAAATGACGAAATGATCTGATGGCTAAGACAAATCATGATCAATGGTTGACATGAATCTTGATGCCAACAGAATAGACCCGTCTAAACCTTATCCACCCTACAACTCCTTTGGATCCTACGACCCTCGCTACTTCTCGAATTCTCCACAGATAATTTCAACCGCTCGTCCTCCTAGACAACTTCTGCAAAATGAAACAAAGGTTCTTCCACCAGAACTTAACTTCTTCTAGATGACTTCGACCCTCATCTCCCTTTGAAGTGGTTCAAAGGTGTTAACCCTCCTGAGCTTCCTCTTGGCAATTTCAAGCCTAAAAAATAACTCCTGCACGCACCCCTTGCAGCAATTCTATCAAATACTTCTGGGTATTTGACCTTCTTGACTTTGTGCACTCCCTGCAACAGCAGTCTTTCAACTCTCCTCTTGGTTGATAATTTCTAACTTTCAACCAACCCGCACACACCTTGCATAGCTTTTGTGCTTCACTCGCACTTCTAATGGAATGAGAACAACGATATCCCTTCTGAGCTTTCAGAGATAACTCTGAACCTTCGTCGACGCACTCCTTGCAGACATTTTCGCTGCACTCCTTGCAGGAACTACTCTCACTCAAGAGGAGAAACAATTGAAACTCATTCTCTCTCTCTCAGATTTCAGACATTTAACATGAAATCATACATACACAGTATTAAAACAAGTGCATGACAGAGAGAATAAAACTACCATAAGCATACCATTCACCATGTGCAAACATAAAACATCATAGCACCATGAAATCTTATTCAAAGCTTCATATATTAATTCAAAGCTCTTGTACATTGACTTCTTCTCTACAAATCTCTACTTCAGCTCTCTCTATGCTAATGATAATGTTACAATGATACAAGAATGAGGGTGTCTATATCCGTTTTCCCTCAGGCTCTTCTAAACTGTCTAATCTCTAATTTTAAATCTACCTACTTTCATTAACTATTCATAAATGCCTTAACTTCCTACAGATGAGAGCGAATCACTCATGATCTGTTTACAATATGCGAGTATGTTCCTCTTTAATTACATTAATGTTTCAAAATCATTTCAAAACATGAGAAAATGCGTTTTGTGCTCTCCAGTTGTTCTTCTGCCTCCACGCTCGCTTGATTGCTTAAGATGCTCTTGCATCACTAGGAAGTCAACGTATGTGTCAAGTTGCTACTGTCTTACTACCACGGTGGATAATTATGGTTGGACCATCGCATCACTGTGGATATGACTCTGATCAATAGGATCATAGGACTTATCATGAAAGGCCCCGACCCACAATACTTTTACCCAGTCAAGACCTCAGACCAAGCACTAGCATAATGGATAAAGTAAAGTTATGGCGATGTAGAGAAGGGTAAGTGAGGCTACAAGGTAGCCTCTATCTAGAGTGGCATAGTGCACCTTGCATGTTAGCTGATCATGGGTAAGTTAGTTTGTAAGAATTGACCGACACAGGTGACTGGCTTCGTAGTTGGCCTCACAGGGAAGTGCGTCGAGGGACTACAGATGAATTGGGCACAGTATCTTGTAAACCAGTTAGAGTTGGATTGTAGAGGAGCGCAAGACCAAGGGTATGCGTTCCACTTTAGTTGGTTGCTCATACTCATCACTTTCATCGCTTGGGAACTGCCAGAGGGAGCCACTTTTCTGGAGATCAAACCTTTGAAATCACTAGCCACGAAGTTTTGTATGCCATGGTACTCCAACGACATGAACAAGTAGTGGCAGTCCAATGCTATCTTCCACACCTACTTCAACCAACTAAAGAATGCAATTCAGTCTACGCCATGAATCACCCCAAACGTACTTCATAGGTTTAAACCTTTGATGAAATTTAGCGCAGACTGCCACTTCACCTATATTATAGTGTGCAGTGATGAGCATAAACAACAGCTCCAATCCTACTACAAGATGACAAAAGATGACTTGGAGGAGATTACCAAGGAATGGTTAACGGACCTCCTTGTTACAACAAACCTTGCAGACATGTCTGATGAGGAAATCCCTGAAGCTATGCTGGATACACCTGGGCCAAGTAGGACTATGAAGGATGACAAAGTTGAATATGTCCCTAGCACATCCACGAAGACTACTTCGATCTCACCTGCGCAGGGAGGTGATGGTGACAAGCTAGGTGGTACAAAAGTCAAGAAAAACATAGGAGAGGTTACTCCACCTAGAGAGGAGGAGGATCCCTCCATGAAAAGAAAGTTGATGCCACCAAAACCCTCCTCCCGAAAGAAAGCTAAGGCCACCCGAACAACTCTTAAAACTACCCTTACCCCGGATGACTTTGACTTCTTAATTGTTGCATTGAATGATGTTTCACTAGAGCTCGCAAAAAAGAAAGAAGCAAAGGAGGAGGAGATATTCAACCGAATCAAGAGAGAACTCAAAGAAGTGCAGTAGGCACTCTAGTCCAGCCAAGTAGTTTTTACAACGCCCTTGATAAGTGGAACATCAAGACTAGCTGATGATCCCACTTAATTACACCATATTGATGATCAAGCCGAAGCTCACCTTCGATGAGCTCAAGAAAACACAGCACAAGCCACACAGGCTTTGATGCAAGAACATAAAGCACTCCTAGAATAATAGAATGAGGCAGAATGAGAAAATATTTCCCTGAAAGCGAAGTGGGATGAGGAAAAGGAACAGTTTCTAGTAGATAAACTTGAAGTATAGGAAAGAGTTTACAAGGCACTGCACTCTGTGACGGTCATAGAAGTGAATATGTAAGATCGTCTCCCACAGCAGGTGACCCAATTGGAAGATGTAATCCAACAACTCCAACAACACATCACAGATTTGGAGGTCCGCACTGTACCCGAGACCCTCCAAGAAATAAGATATCTAAGAGAGGCCATTGATTGAATCGCAGTTGGAAGATTAAAAACCTTTTCCTTGGAATGCAAGCAGTTGAGCACTAGAAGCACCCAGACTTATGAAACCCTCACAAAGAATCTAGAATTGTAGACATTGGAGGCACAAATCCAAGAAGAAAAGCAACATGAAGACACACTATAGGTGCAGATAAAGACTTCGACCCCAGTCAAAATAATGAAGAGGTTCACAGAACAACGCACAACCCAACAAAAGGTACATACGCTGCAAAGTAAAGTGATGTAATTCTCCCAATGACTTCATCCAATCCAGGAAAAGGCATGCCAACTATTCACTAAACTTGAAAGCCATGGAGATGAACTCGAACAAGTTTTCATCACTGTAGAATAGCACCTAGAAGGACCGCTCAATGACACAGTGATCCAAGAATTTACTGAGCAAGAGGATGTCACACTACAGTAGGTCGAAGTAGCTCGAGCCAAGATCAAGGCATTCAAGGAAGAATTTATCAGACCTGAGTGACTCGGGATGAGTCACAGGTAAGTGTTGGAGGCCTGTTGGCCCTTGACCAAGTCTTGAATAATACTTGGTCATATTTGACCATTTTTGGGACTGCGATAGCTTGCCAAATATTGAGCGCAACGTGAGGTCGAAATTAGGAAAGCAAGACCTATTTTTGGGTCCCTTTTAGGGTTTTGGGTTGATGTAAAGGGAAAGGGATGTCAGCCTGTGGGTTTAAACACGCTTAGGCCCATTTTGTAATCTATAAATAGATACTTAGGAAATGTAAGTAGAGCGTAATAGTAGTAAATTTATGTGAGGTATAGATAAAGGCTTAGTTCTAGTAGATGGATCTTTGTGATTGGATGTATATTGCAAGTGATCTGTGCATGATTGTAAGGATATTGAAAATCTAAGTTCAAGTTGTTGTAGTTTGTGTTGAAGTGAAAGGAAGAAGGATCTAGCGAGCTATGCAAGTATTTTGTCTTGTACAAAGTAAGGGTTACTGAAGCTCTGTGATGTAACCGCTTGACCGAGATAATATAAAGAAGAAGACTTTGTGGATGTAGCCCCAAGGTGGGGGTGAACCATGGTAACTTTGTGTATTGTGCTTTGTTCTTCGACCTAATGTGTTTTGGCTAAGTGCTTGTTGTGATTAATTAGATCTAATTATTCTTTGTGCTTATGACATATGAATGAATGTTAGATCTGATATATAAGATACTTAGTGCTTGATCTGTTGAATCTAATCTATATTTATGTGGCTAAGTACTGAATCATATTTTGTCTAAGTATTCACTATGATGATTTGTGTTATCTATGAAGTACCATAAGGGTTAAATATTGATGAATTATCTATGCTAAGTTCCCTGTAAAAGATATAATCGCAGTTCGTTCTCCCAACGAGGGTTGCAAACATCTGAGTCCTGCAACCACCCCTGCCTCTACCTCAGGTGAGACTTCATCTACTTCACAGGTGTTCCGAAAGGGATGGTAGTTAGGGTTTTGTTGGTGCACTCTTGAACATTGAACCCTGGGTCTCCCCCTGTGCCAAAAACTATGATCAGAGTATCACAACATTAACGTGGTGGTTCTTTTCTGAGGATATCTTAGGACCTTGGGATTTTAGTAGGAGACAGTGAAAAATTTGACACAGAGGCGAGAGCCAATTTTTTCTCTCATGAGATTGGTTCTCTAGAAGAGAAGAACATTTATGGGTCAATCGATTTATTGCAACACCAAGTGACCATGATTTTTGGTGGTTTTAAGGAAGCCTCTTATATCAGTACATTACTGGGCCACACCTTGAGTGGAGGATGCTTCACATCTTAGAGGATGGTTTTGGATCTTAGTATCATTTTTGGTTTCAGTCTGGAACAATCCATGGAGCATTAGGTCATGATGGAATTTCTCCAGGACAAGAAATCTTTGGGGAGGGAGTATTTGTCATGTACCCATTTTTGGGTTTCCCTACTTTGTAGTAGAAGGTACTTACATGGCTTGTTAATGGAGAAAAGGGTGTAAAAATGGGGGCCATTTAATGCCATTTAGTTAGGATATGTTATGTTTTTAAAGTGACATTAGGGAAGTAAAATAAATTTATATTAATAAGTTACTTAACCATTATTAAAGTGACTTTTAATCTTAAAGTGAAAATTGGAGGGGAAATAAGGGTTATATTTGATTTAGTAAAAAAGGGGAAATTCTAGAAGTTACATTTTATTTGGTCAAAATGGGGAAAGATCTAGAAGGCATGGAAAAAGGATAAAATGAGGGATAGAGCCTCACTTTTCTATTATGATTTGATATCTTGTTGAGTTCTCTTGTAGCCAGCATTTTTGTTGGCGTTTTGGGAAAAACCCTTCCACTGCAAGTTTAGTTTTGGTGGTGCCATATCCACCCTAGCTAGACAAGGAGGAGGATCCATCCATGATCTTCATATTGGTTTTGTTTTCAGTTTTTTGTTGTAGTTATTTTCTTGGATAGTTTGTGGCACTTGGAGATCTTGATCTCATTTGTTGAGGAGGCCATGGCATGATTCCAAGTTTTTGTCTTGTATTGCATGATTTTCATTGATGTATTGCAACTGCCATATCAACCATTGGATTGTTTTATTCAGTCTCCATTCATAATAAAATATTCCACGATTCTCTTCTATTCCAAGTGTATTTATGATGCTTTCAATATGTTTGACGAAATTTCTTTAGTAGAATGAATACAAAAATATTTGTGGAAAAATAACATAATTGCATAGAAATTCATAAAATCCTTGCCTATATCTATTGGGGATATTAAATGTTTCAAGTGAGAATCAAAACAATTAATCTCCCTTCCATATTCATCTATCTTATCACATCCTTTCTCATAAAAAAACAATTTCATCTCTCCCTATTCTTGCTTTTGCTTTATTTTCCAAACCTTTGAGTATTCTTCTTTATGTTTGGAAAGAACTTCTTCTTCCTTTTTTTGTTTAGGAGGTTCTACTATGCTACTTATACAACAAATTTCTATGTGCCCTTAGTTATTTCACTTATAACATTCAATATTGTAATCAAGTAGAAGCGCAAATGAATTGTAGTTTACGTTAGCAATCCTATGAGAACTTATGGTTTTGTTGCTCATATAATAATCATTTGAGGTCTTATAATAACCTATATTTATATCTCTCACATGACAACTTCTTTCATAATCTCTATAATCTATTTCCTTATGACACAAATTATTGCAAGAAAAACAATAGCCAAGAAAGAGATTTTGGTACTGGTTTTTGAAAGGCCTTCCTTGTGGAACAACTCTTATGAACTCATTCTTGTTATTCTTGTGAGAAGACTTAGTTTTTTGTTGGTCATAATTGTATTTCCTACTATTTCTTTCATTGTTGATGGATCCTTTGAGAATACTCGCAAATATTTTAGTTTTTTCTTCATTTTCCTTTTTTGATGGCTTTGTGACCTTAATGCTTGTGCCTCCCTCAAGGGTGTTTTGTTTTCCGTCATTGCCAGGATTTTTTTTGATGAATGGTGACCTTTGGAAACTAATAATATTATCTAATATTTCAGTACTCTTTCCAAAATTCAAGCTTCTATTCAACTAGTCGGTTGTTTTCTCTGGTTCCTTTCTCAAGGAAACAATTTTATCCTCTAGATTATTACAATTTTCTTCCTTTTCTTTTAGCTAGCTTCTCACCACTTTTTCTATCATTTTTTCCTCTTCTAGTTGAGTCTTCATGATGATAACTATATTCTTTGTTTCTTCAATATCATGATCCTCCTCTTCATATTTATGTAATTTCTCTTTTTTCTTTATATTCTTTTTCCTAAGCTTGTCTATTTCTTCTAAGGCACTAACGAGTTTTGATCCAATAACTTCTTCTTTTGAATCTGGTTTTTCTTTTTGATTATATTCATTTTATTCATGAACATGATTTGTTTCCATGGCTATGGAGAGGAATTCTTCTTCATCATCATTGTCTTCCCTTTCTTCATTTGGACATGTAGTAGAAAAATGTCCTTTTCTACCACACTTAAAGCATTTGAAGGGTAGCTTACCTTTGTATTTTTCAGGTCCTCCTTTTAGATTTCTCACAAATTGTACTTCTTTTGTATTTGATTCACAACTAGAACAATCATCAAATATCTCTTCAAAAAGTTTTTGTATATTGTCCCAAATCTATTTAGCTGGTGTACACTTCATTACCTTAACAGTCTCAGAATCTAATAGGCCACTCAATATGGAATCTGTTTCTTTTTCATTTTTTTCACTCGACTCCTTCCCAACTTCATTTGTATAACCTATTGTGACTGATTCCCAAATACCAAATCGGAGGGACTACAAATATATCTTCATTCTTATACTCCATGATGCATAGTTTGTTCTGTTGAGAAAAGGAGTCGTGTTTGTAGGGAGACCATCCTTATAATCCATATGTTCTTAAGATATAACTTCCAATGGTTAAATCATTTCTGAAGGAACCTGATATGACGCTAATTATTGAACTTATTCTTATACTGGGGGGGCGGGGGTGAATTAGTATAATATAATTTTTAATTTATTTAACCATTCATCAATCATTCATTAGCTTAGAAAAAATAATCACATATAAACTCCAATCACAATGCACAGAGTTTAACATGGAAACCCAATCGAGATAAAACCATAAAACTTATATTTATAAATGTCTGTAGGAATCAACCTACTATTACAAAGATTTCAGGAACCAACCTACTATAGACACCAATGTCTTTAATTGAGCACCAACTCATCAAGGTGTAGGCACCAATTTACTGAAGACAACAATATCCTCAACTGAGCACCAACTCAACAACACCTGTAGACACCAACCTATTATTACAATATTTGCAAACACCAACGTGTTGGAGACACCAAGCCCCTCACCTGAGCACCAAATCAACTAGATAAATATGTGTGTAGACACCAATCCAATATATTCATAGAAAAATTACTTCTAACTTTACCTACATGCTTCATACTTCATACATTGTGTCAAACCCTAGTCGCATTTAAACTTCATTCCCTAACGAGCCTCATAGAATCATTCCTAGAATATGATTCCAAACTGCTACATTAAAACCTCAAAATAACGCACATTGCAACATCACAACCTCAAAACAATGCACATGATAACATCACAGAACTTCAATCATTCATAACGCACCTTGAGAACAAGAAATACCCCAAGAAAATCTACCAAACTTCTCTAGATGACCTTTAGATCCAAAAAATAGACCCCAACTCCTTGAGTGCACCTTAAATCACTTCTGCACACCTCAGGAATCATTCCTTTCTTGGATACACTAAAAATTCCCACCTTTATCTTGTATTTATAGTACTTTTGTCATTAATTTTAGGGTCGACCTGTAAATACTGGTTGATTCGACCTAAATTTTTTTGTTGGGTTGTCAAACATTTTTTTTTATATCTCCTCATTCTTAGGGAGTTAGAGGGAATTATATATACCATTGGAAAGGTCTCTGGATAATATTTACAACCATATAAGTTGTTCTCCCATTTTATCTAGGTATGTAGGGTAAAAATTCCTTCAAAAATAGGGTATCCAAACTCATCATCAAAAATAAATAAAAAATACTCTCAACAATCTCCATCTTGCAATATTTATCTTGGACATATGTATGCTTGTAATATTTATCTTGGACATATTTAGGCTCCCCCTGTCTTTGGCATCAATGACAACAATATTTACAACAAAAATTTCCTCAATCTTAGCATCATGATATTATTTATTCGAGTCTGCGGTACCAACTTCATATTTTGTTTTCTTTTTATCCTTATCATCTTGATATTCTCTTAGCTCAATTTTTCCATAGTCGATCATATTGCCTTTAATGCCTATTGCATCATCTTTCCTTATTAGGATGGTTTTGTATATTCTTTCTCTCAACATCATAGAAAAATCATCATTAAATGATCCAACATAGGTGACCTTTGTTGATGCCTTAGAGGGTTTAATATCAATAGGAATTTTATTATAGAGCTTGTTAAATATTTTATTAAATTCAACCACAATTTCACTTTCCTTTTTCCTTAGTGATCCAAACTCTATTAAATAATAGATATGATCTTTCTTTTCTCCCCATTGCCTCATAAAATTAGATCCAAGAACCTCCCAAATGTTAATCGTGGCAAGAGGTGATCCTCTAAACCATTTTCTTAAATTCCCCTCCAAGTTTTTAACAAGTAACATTAACACATTATCATGTTTCACAAATAGGTTATCAGTAAAATCTTGGAAGGAAGCCATATTCTCTTCTCCCCATCATATTTTGGAAACAATTTGAGGTAATTTTCAAGGAGGTCATGTGTATTATGGGGAATATTTAAAGGACCATATATGGTTTCTACCCAAGGATTTAATGGTGGTGGAGGTGTTGGTTTATTTCCCTAACCCCTTCCTCCTACTACTCTATCCATTAGATGCTTAAGAATAAGATTATGAACTTCAAAGGATAAAGGAAGTTTAGGGTTTTTCAAGAAAGGTTTATAAGAATATCTTGCTAAATGGGAAAAACTTAGAGGATAATTATGAAAATCTATCAAATGATTATTTATAATTTTTATAGAACAATGGGTTTCTGGAGGTGTATCATACAACCTGATAGAATTATCTATTCGATAATTATAAGGAGGAAAAATCTTTGTGTGAGGATTACCTGTAGGAGATGAGTCTTTCTCTCATGTTTCTCTAAGAAATCATCTTTTTCGGATCTGATAGAGTTAGAATGCTTGTAGGATCAAAGTTCCTTCTGGTATGTTTTTTTGTATATGCCATATTTACCTTTGTGGATTCGCTAGGTCAAAAATGAATAACCAATGATTTGAATATTGTCACTATCAAGAATCAATGCATAACATGTCATTTCCCAGGGAAAAATGACTTCAAACTTATTTCCCCAAAAAATACACCATTTAAGGATGTTAGTCCTTGATATGTTCCAGGTTGTTAGTGGAACTATGCCAAGGATCCTTGGAGACAAAAAATAAAATTGATTTTAAAGATATTTTGTAGAACAAAAGATTTAAATAAATGCTCAGTAATTACTCATAACTCTTGAAGTATTTCAGATGGGAGGATTAGGAAGAATCTCATCCTAAAGGGGAAATTTCCCTTTTGTGTATCAGACACTAAGAGTTTAATGTATATGAATGAATTGGTGAAGTAAACACATGCACATACAAGGTAGTTTTGAAAATAAATATTGTACAGTTTGATGTAGAAAATGTACTGAGAAAATTAGAATTCAACAGATTAAAAAACAAAATGTATTTGGGTTTATGTAGGAATATAATTGAAATAGATTAATGTCTGAGACATTCAAATATATAATAAAATTTAGGTATATATTTGACTATACCAAATGAAAATAGAAGAAAATCGATCATATAACATGAATTCAATTTCATTCACATAAATATCACACACATTTAAAAAGTATAAGGTGCTAATCTACTGCCTGAATATTTTATTAATGGACTTTCAGAATGTTAGCATATTTAGGAACTTATGAGTTAGTTAAGATCTACTTGGTATAATGTGTCGTTAGATAAAAGTGTGTTTCTTAGTGTGTTTATTTAGTATGCATTAGTATACATTTGTAGTTAGGAAATCCGATGGTCAAAATATGTTCCTGACATAGAGTGATTCGACGGTTCATATTCTCCTTGATCTTAATTAACACTGATATGTGTCTTAACACCCGATTGGTCCATGATATCTATTTAAAGAGAATGGAGGGTAATTTTACGATGATAAATTGTGATAAACTCTCTTGTAAAATATCTATGTAATCTTTTTCTTTTGAATTAATAAAATGCTCGAAGTGGTTGTGTTGGATGAGGCTGTGGATGTTTCCCTGTAGGGGTTTTACCACATCAAAAAATTAGTGCGTTGATATTTGATCCAGTTGTGTGAGTAGTTACTGAATTTTTTCATCCTCTGTTGGAATACCTGTGTTGTCGAACATGGTATCAGATCTTGTTTGAAGACCCGCTCCTATTGTAGATTGAGATCGTGAAGATGAGTTGCCTCATTTCAATTTTCTTCCATTTCCATACTTTTCTGGGTTGAGAGGACTATTCCATCGCATCCTGAGCACTCATTTAAGTTAGGAACACTTTTATTTTCACTCGAAAAGGTTTCTATTTTCCAAAGATACAACCATTTCAGTCAGATTTGGAGCTATAAAGCCTGGATACGCTATTTTTAAAATTTTTGCAGAGTAGTATTTCAGTTTTATATTATTTGTTTATGGGTTTCTACTCTTTTAGATCTGTGTATGCTCTTTTCCCCATGCCCTATGCGATCTTGGAAAATCAGAAACAAATAGGGAAATGTGCATTTTCCAGGTAAGCTAACCGATATCTAACCCTTGTTATCATTGAGAAACAATTTTTTTTCTTGTGTGAAAAGAGTTTTTTTAGCACGCTCTCTGAGGCCGTCTTCAAAAACAACAACAACAATGAAAACAAAAACAACAACCCTATTTCTAAACAATACAATATGTTTTTCTATACCATTTGGTTAAAAAATTCCTTATTAAGTAAGAGGTATTGAGTTCAAGTCTCTCTTTTTGTTACTTTTAAAAAAAAAAGTTCATGCTCCATTGTAAAGTGTATTTCACTTCAAGTATAAAAGTAAATCACTATAAGTAGATTTAATATTTTAGAGTTATTTATTTTTCATACAACTTTTCTTTTATAAAGTAACTTCATTGTAAAAGTGATCCCCACTTAGTTTTATAAAAGTGGGTCACTTCATAAAACAACTTACACCATCACATGGTCCTTTGGTTACCGTTTATGCCTTTTTTTTAAATAACACAACTTTCACATCTGAAGTCTATTTTCAGTCCCACTTTTTTTTAAAACCACCTAATTTTTCGATATATTTCCATCCATATCATCAGTTTCAGTTTTTAAATCCATATTATCTACATATTTAATATGGATTATTCAAGTAATCTTTTGGTTACCAACACCAACTACTTCCAATGGAAATATCATATGGAGGATTTATTAAGTAAAGGCTTGTACTAGATTACCTTGGGAAATGAAACAACACCCACTGCTGTTGATGAGAAAGTCAAATGGGATAATAAGAATGAAGAAGCACGTGGATTAATCAAAATTCCCATCTCTCTTGATTTAAGATTCCACCTTCAATCAATTGATAAACCCAAAGAAGCTTGGGAAAATATTGAATCTGTGTTTTGTAAACACAATATTATTCAAGCACAACAGTTAGAAAATAAAGTACTGACTTTAAGTCCAAGTGATTTTTTTTGCATTGAAGACTATCTATCTAAGTTTAAAATAGTCATAACTTTATGTGAAGAATGTAAGATAAAGATACAAGAAGATCTGTGCATCTATCTTATTCTTTCTAAGCTAGGTAGTGCATATTCTATGTTTGTATCTATATTTTATGCCATGCAAGATTCTCTAGGGGAAACCTATAAAAAACCCACTCTTGATAACTTTTGTGATGCTTTGATTAGAGAGCAAGATAAGCTTGTACAACTTGGAATGATCAAAACTGCAAGTACACCCAACAAAGCTTTAGTCGTCCATAAGAAAGATAAGCCTAATAATCCCAAGAAGAAACATCCTTGCCACAACAACAAGAAATATAAGGGTCCCAAACCCACTCAGACAACTTCCGCTCCTAATGGTGACAAAGGAGAAACATATAAAAATCAAAAGACTGACAGACATTGCAAATTTTGTGATAAAGATGGTCATGATGAGTCCAAATGTTTTAATAAGATCACAACTTTAGAAGAAGTGATGAATAAGCACAACAACAATATTGATTCTACTTATTCTTCTTCTTCTTCTCATGGACGTGCACCTTTTGCTTCTAGTTTCTCCTTGAATACAACTTCTACTTCTACTTCTGATGAGTGACTTATTGATTGTTATAACCCTAAATTGCACCACACATGCTTACCTGGCATCAGGCCTACTCATATACAGTCCTTGCCAAAGCCATGCTGAATAAACTCTTGAAAATCCTTTCAAAACAAGTAAAACATGCCATAACCCACTACTGCACGCGTTGGAACGCTGGTAGGCCCACTACTGCACGCGTTGGAACGTTGGCTAGCCTACTACAGCCCGCGTTTACCTAACAAAGCACAAAAATAGGAAATTTTCCGATGGGATGAAAATCTTTGGGTCAGTTAACTGGAACTCCCAGCCATGCATGGCCGAGAGTTCGTCCAAAACCCTAGCTCCTTCTAGCCTATAAAAGAAGGGGTAGGGGTATGATTTGAAAGGAGGAAAAAGATAGCAAAGAAACTCTGCCCAATTGCCGAATCCATTTGTCCCAACCCTTTAGCCTTTCCTCAAGCTTAAGGAGAATTCAAGCAAAGAAGTTGCAGGACAAAGAAGAGGAGGAGCCCAAGATCAAGATCGAGGAACGGTGGCCAGTCTCTATACTTATTGTAAGTTGATTCATCTTGAGATTAATAAAAGAATACTTTTCCTGTCCCAATGCACGAGTGATATATATGTTTTATTTGATTTATGATTAATCTCTAACCCTTAGGTAGAAAGATAGCATGCATGCATAGTGTTTTGTCTTGATTGCAGGATTATCTTTGGAAGGAGCAGCGAAATAAAGAAGATAAAGTGCAACGAAGGATCTACATCAAACATCGATATAAAAGGTTAGTAGGTCTTTTCCATGCTTGTGTGTGAAAAAGGGGTTTGAGCATTGGGGTGATAGGTTAAAATCATTTTATTTGAGGTCATGATCTGCATACAAGTTCAGCCCTAGCTTGTTAGTCCGTAGGGTATTATTTCCCACCAACAGAATTGGCAACTCCGCTGGGGACATTTACTCTTAGGGTTTCCAGATTTCATTGAGGTTTTTGGGTAGTTCAAGGAATTATATTTTCTGCTTCTTTATTTGTCTGTTTTCTGTTAGGTCAGAGCTAGTAGGGAACCTGGTTATTAATACCATATTTTCCTTGACTGTGCTTGACATTTATTATTGGGGCACACAGAGGTACACACGGCCTACAGAAGGCCTGCATGCGTGTAACCCGCACCCTAACCTTCTACAGCCTGCGTGTGAACGCTTGCTGTAGTGGTTTCAGTAGCATGTAAGACTCAGAAAGATTAAGAGGCAGTCTCCTCTTCCCTGTCATAATTTTACATTCTCAGGGGCTTTCTGGATCCTGTCTAGGTCTCACTAGTTCACTGTCTTGTCCCAGTCTGCTTTATTGCATTTGCTTTCTTTTTGCAATTATTTTTTGGTTTTTCTGTTGAAGGAGAAGCATCCAATCCTTTAAGAGACCCTGGTTGTCAATACCAGAGGCCTTTTTCAGGTCTAGGCTTCCTGTGTGTTGTTTTGTCTTAGCATTTATACAGACCCGTGGCCTGTTTAAGCTTAGCCTGCCGGTACCCGCGCGCTGTTATAGATCAACACACGTTTGCACGTGTGCTGTTTCAGTGACAGTCGCGGGCTTGATTGGTTGCTTTTCAGCTTGGGTGGGGCAGTCAACCCCTCCTATGGTGAGAAGTGTTCCTCTCAGGGGTTTGAGTCTGGGGCTACACAATTAGCAGGTTAGGACCTCTAATCCTTAGCCTGTGTTTTTCTTAGTTGATGTTTTGATAGAAAAGACAAAAGAAAAAAATTGGTTTTATGGTTTTTAGACAAGTGTTAGAATCGGTGCTTTCTTGATTGCCTTTGTGCGTATTTGCTCTGGTTCTTTGCGATCTGCGCTTTAAACCAGAATTTCATTGTGTTTTCTTGGTTTTGTGCTTGTCATCATTTTCCCTTTATTGCTTCATTTTGCAACTAAATAAAAAAATATATATCTCTTTTTCATTTTCTTCGTTGTTTGAAGATTGTGTTGTTGCATCAGTAGCTAGGAAGAAGTCTGTTTTCATAAGTTCTTGCAGTGCATTTAGCGTATAAGTAGCTCACAGATTGAGCGAAATTCCTTTATGTTTTTCTGCATGAAATCTTAGAAAATTCGAAAAGAAAAAGAAGTCTTTCTTGTTGAAAAGTTGTTGGTTTTGCATTTTTTGTAAAAGTTTTTGTTTCCAAGCATTTCTTGTTCATCTTGCTTTGAGTCTTTACACATCATCAGTTTCACCTTCATACCTTGTGACGTAAAAAATCCCATTAAAAGCAATGCTAATTAAAAACTATTAGACTTTTTGTTTGTAGGGTTCATTCACTAGCTCAGGACTAGGGCCTTGGAATAGGTTGGAGAGTAAATTATCCAAGGCCACTCAAACCAAACATTGGAGTCTGTCATAGGGAGTGTAGAAGTCCAGTTACATAAATTTATCCAGGACCCCCCTCTAACACAGGGGCTAAACACAAGGTCGCGTAAGGAAAGTTAGCGGAGATAACCCCTCCAAAGCTGGACCGAGCGTAGTGGAGAACACATATCGAGGATTTGTTGAGGGATTCCGTCATTTGCATTTTCCACGGAGCTTCGTGGGTCTCGAATCCGTTCGAGGTCCTCAGTTTTCTTCTGGACCATTTTCTCTCGATACCCTTGACAGGTTTCGAGCTTGATACCCTTCTCATTGTGGTCTACCCGACTACCGACTGTACCCGCCTGGTGACTGTTCACGTGCTGGAAAACTAGTTGCCAATATTTTCTAGGGACATACACAGGTGACTGAAGGGGTATACCGCGGTACCTAGGACAGACATCGGGCCACGCTTTACAGAGTATACCTGGAGGTTGATTTCGTATTCGAGTTGCACTTGCACCGGTAAGTTGCTCTAGTGTTGGTTGTTGTAACTGTTCTTCAAAATAGTTAGTGATTGCTTGTCTTATCTCATAGGGGCTTCTTTTAGTGAGTGTTACTGTTTGTTCGTGTAGAATACCTTAGCATGTCATGAATCTTCTCACACAGTGGAGGATTCAGAGCTCTACCGGTCACGAAGGCTTCTGGGCCTGCCGCCGATTATACTGGATCCACCCCCGCCACCATTGAGGTGGAAGCTAGACCAACAAGGGTCTTTCGAAGCAACCGGGTTCCCAACCATTGAGCCCGAACAACTCCCAGAGGAATCGACCACCAATATTGGATTGGTTGAAACCTCAAACATTGATACTTGGCCGCAAGTGATTGTGCCAATTCAATTTTACGAACGCCTGTCAGTGCCTCACACAACTATGGCAACAAATGTTGTTACTACCTCTGGGAATTCTTCCATTCCCATCATCGTTGCTACCACAGGAGAAGCTTCTCCTAACTTTCCTTTGTCGATGGTCCGGGCCACCATGGTCTCGGCCGCAACTACGTCGCATAGTGGTCTGACCCCATCTATCGTGGCGGCCACACCTCCCTTCACACCTAGTGCGACAGGCCCACCGTTTTCATACGGTATGCCTAGTTTAGGCACAAGTCCTGTACTCACTTACTCCACTTTACAGACTTTGGGTCTGGGGGCAGGGATATCTAACACTCCTATGCAAGGTCAACTTGGGGGCATTCTTGTCCCTTTCAATGCTTTTCCTTACACTGGAGGTCATATCTCTCCTTCGTCCCCTTCACTTGGTGGTCCGCATCAGTAGTCCACAGGGAAGCCTGCACACACAAGTTCAGTCGGAGCCAGGAGTCAAGGAACACCTGCGCAAACTCAGTCGGTAGGTTCATCACCGTTTGTTTGGAACGGGACGTTTGGTAATAACACTTTTGCATCCACTGCTTTCCCATCTGGGGGCACACCCATTTTTGGACAGTCTACTCCGGCATAGGGTACTATTCCTGCGCTGGGGGCACATATACCAGGACCTTGGAACTCAGGACAAGGATCTGTTCCTTCCTATGGAATGTTGTTCTGGGGTAATTCTTTCCACAGTCAATGGAACCCCGGACAGACTTCTATGCCTCTCCCAACAGGACCGGCATGGAGTAATCCTTCCCAAAGTCCGTCAAACACGATGAATGCCCAACATCCTATGTCCTTTATGGGGAATTAGCCAATGATGTCTCCTCAGGTGCAAAACCCTTACGCTGGTTAGGGCCATGGTTTCTACCAGAACTCGGGCCAGCAGCCAAACTTTTCCTGGCAACCTGGTGCCAGTCAAACTCCAGGACCCCTTTATCCAGGCTATCAGCAGCAACCAAAACTACCATTCTTGGCGACGTTACACTTGCCAGATTTGACACAGTTGTTAAATGATCCTATATGTCACAATCCACGTTGGCCTCCTATGCCAACAAAGTTGCCTTCGGACATTCCCAAGTTCGAGGCCAAGCCTAACGAAGATCCAGGTGATCACGTGACTACTTTCCACCTTTGGTGTTTATCCAACTCACTGAAATATGACTCCGTCCAGTTGCGATTGTTTCAACGCATTCTCATCGGGAGCACCACGAAATGGTACATCGAGCTTGATCGCTCACGATATTCTTCTTTTGGCAAACTGGCGATGGCCTTCCTTAACCATTTCCAGTTACCTGTAAGATACGACGCTGGCACAGAGCTGCTGGCCAATTTCAAACAGACGACAGCTGACCATATCTCTGATCATATTCGAGAGTGGAGACGTTGAAAGAGTCTAATCAAAGTGCCAGTCCCACCAGCATTCTTGCTGAAGTGGTTCATTAAGTCCTTGGTCCCACAGTTGTCCAAAGATGTCGCAACGTCCGAAGTTTTCTCTGAAGAAGACGACATTATGCGGGCTCAACAGTTTGAGCTCATCTATTCTCAGTCTGGTTTGTTATACAGCATCTTACCAGATGTGCCACGTTCAATATTGGAGAAAACTAGACAGAGAGTTGGACCACATGCTGACGGTATTGTTGATTCCACACAAACTAAGCCCATTGAGCAATTGACTAAACAATTGCAACAATTATCTATACAACACTCAGCGGCCAGCCAGACTACTGCTTTGGCTGTGCCTCCTACCCAAACGTCGGAAGTACACTCTGTACAGACGACTAACCCAAAGGCCACCCAGTAGCCTGAAGGGAAGAAAAAACAACGCAAGAAGGGTAAGGGGGATAAAATACCCACTGATAATGCTGGCGAGGGCACCACGGAAAAGAGGAAGGGGAGGTATCCATGCAACTTGTGTGTGGAAGACCACCCGACCCATTTATTTCCTCGACTTGCAGAGGCCCAGAAGTTTGTCACACAGCAACAACAAGTTGTGTTGACTAATCCCTTTCAGCATGGGCAAAATTTAACTCAAGCCTCTACAAGTGTCGAAGGGGGAAGCCAGGAAAACTGCCCTCCTCCAAATAATTCCTCTTCCACGAACGTATACATGGTTAGAAGTGATGCTTTAATCACGACTAGAGCACACGACTATAGTAAACCAAGTGCCTCTGATAAGGGAAAATAAGCCGAGATCCCATCTCTTCCTCTACAGATCGAGAAGACATTGGGAGAAATGATGACGCACATTCCAAAAGGTGCATTTAAGAGAGCTTCTCACAATCCAAACGCAAGGGCCGCCCAGAACTACTCTGTGGTGGAATATTTATCACAAACCCCTTGTGCTATGTCTGCTTTGGAGGTCCTCCAAAGTTTCCCTGCTCAGAGGAAAGCCTTGTTGACTACTTTAGGCTCTACTGAGACTTGTAACCCAGGTACCATCATGTTAGATACGACTGACTTGAAACCTCGTTTTCCTTACCATGCCACGTTTCAGATAGTAGTGGCTCACCCCACGAAATTTTTTACACGGAACATCTACCGCACGGTGGTTGACGAGGGCGCTTCGACTTGCGTTATGTCGTTAGCATGCTGGAAAGCCATTGGTCAGCCCGAGTTGTCTCCATCACCTACTCTCCTTACTGCATTCGACGATCGTTCTTTCCGACCACATGGCATCATTCCTTCTTTCCCTGTGCAGTTAGGGGGAAAGACCGTGTGCGTCGAGGTAGAGGTAGTCGATGCCCCCATCGACTACAATCTCTTGTTAGGCCGTAGTTGGACTTATGCTATGCAAGCGGTGGTCGCTACAGTTTTCTGCATCTTATTGTTTCCACATGAAGGCCGGATAGTGACCATTGATCAGTTGTCCTTCTCTCGACCTAACCCAGCCTAGGGGGCATCCATGGTTCCCATGATAGATAATCCTCAAGCCGGTGTCGTTAACATAGGATTTGGCTTGTGCCCATCTTTGATGGGTACTTTCGATTACCCACCTCCTCATGGCGATGTCAAGTTTATATCAACTCACCACAAGGCTGAGATTTTCCATGTTTCATCGTTCCGCACGACTTACTTTGAGGATCTGTGGATTCTTCCTTCCCCATCAGCCACGAAGGATGAGACAGGGCACTCTGGCATGTCCATGCCCTTGTCGGCTGCTGAAGCAGTGTACTCGTTAGTTCAGCAAGCTTCAGCTACTCCTGATCCGACTCCTACACAAGAGTTGGATCCACTTCCAGAACCTATCCGGGCTCAGGGTTCTCTTACTACCACCGTTTCGTTAGACTTAGTCTTGCCTTCTGACGAAGCTGTAATCGAAGCAATGACTAGTCCGGATAGACCTTGGGAAGATCTTCATCACTGATCATATTTCCTCCCAGAGTTACACAGAATCGAGGCATGAGAATTCACTATCACCATGATGGGAGATCAGCCATGTCCCATTAACCTCTTAGCTACATAGGAAATTTACGCTGAGGGAAATATGGCGACTATCGCTTCCACTATACCTATCAACATCTCCCGCAACCATGGCATCATGGAGAATATCTTCGTCGGAGCGGATTGCTCCCCCGAAGAGATTCAGATTTACACGGATCTTTTTAAAGAATTCCGCGACGTTTTTGCCTGGTCTTATGAGGAAATGCCAGGCATCAATCCGAAAATAGTTGAACACAAAATTACAACGTATCCTGATGCTAAGCCTGTTCGATAGAAACTTTGTCCAGTTAATCCTAGGAAAGTAGCAGCCATCAAAGCTGAGGTTGAGAAATTTCTCAAGGCAGGGTTCATTTACCCAATTCATTTGACTCAGTGGGTGTCAAACCCCGTACCGGTCGATAAAAAACAAGGCACGATTCGTGTATGTACTGATTTCCATGATTTGAATAAGGCATGTCCAAAAGATAATTATCCAACCCCATTCATCGACCAGATCATTGATGAATGTGCCGGTTGTGAAGCCTTTTCGTTCATGGATGGTTTCTCAGGCTATAATCAAATCCAAATCAAACCTGAGGACCAACACCAAACGACATTTATTTGTCCGTGGGGTACATTCGCCTATCACAAGATGCCTTTTGGCCTCAAGGATGATGGAGCCACTTTCCAGCTGGCCATGTCTTTTGTGTTTCACGACCTCAAACATATAGTCAAGGCCTATCTAGATGATTTAGCATCACGCTCTTGCAAGCGAAAGGATCATCCTATGCACCTCCAACTAATCTTCGAACACTGTCACTACTTCAGAATTCGCTTGAATCCCAACAAGTGCATCTTTTTCATCACGTCAGGACATTTGCTAGGTTTCATAGTGTCAACCACAGGGATCATGGTCGATCCTCTTAAGGTGGAGGCAATAATCCAGTTTCCCCCCCCACGCACAATCTTACAACTTCAGAGTCTTCAAGGCAAGGCGAACTTCTTATGACGCTTCATCGCCAACTATGCCGAAATCACAAAAGGCTTCATGCATTTACTGAAGAAAGATGTTCCCTTTATCTGGAACGAAGCAGCGCAATGCTCTTTCGACGCATTGAAACACGCTCTTACAACCGCACCTTTGCTACGGCCACTGAATTATAACAAGGATTTCCTATTATATCTGGCTGCCGCAGAGTCAACCATAGGCATGGTTTTAGTTCAGGAAGATGATTCGTTTTCTAAATATGTGATCTATTACCTGAGCCGAGGCCTCGTAGGATCGGAACTGAATTATACCCATCTAGAAAAACTTGCGTTGGCAGCAGTTCATGCTGTTCAACGGTTCCGTCACTATGTTCTATTTCGCAAGATCACCGTCGTTGCCGTCGTGAATCCATTCCAGTACATGTTGACACGACGTGTTATCGGCGGAAAAATCAGTAGATGGATGCTCATCCTCCAAGAATTTGACTTAGACTTCATTTCAGCCAAGTCCAAGAGGTCATTGGTCTTCGCAGAACTTATTTCGGAACTTCCGGTTGAGTCAGGTGACGTTGTGCCTAAGGAATCGCCTATCCGGGGGGATATGTTTTTGATCGAATCATCAGACCCCTGGTACGTAGATATACTGATCTATCTCCAAACTTTGAAGTGCCCCACCTATGCTTCTCGTGATGAGCGTCGACGGATACGCCATCAGGCCAAGAACTATCTCATACTCAATGATACGTTGTATCGGAGAGGTGTAGACTGTATCTTGCGTCGATGTCTCACTCATGAGGAGGCTGTCATAGTGCTCAACGATTGTCATACAAGAGCTTGTGGCGGTCACCTATCTGGGTTGGCAACAGCCCAAAATATTTTACGAGCAGGTTACTTCTGGCCCACACTTATGAAAGATTGTATCGAGTCGGTCAAGAAGTGCCATTCGTGCCAAATCTTCTCACGGAAGATGAGGGCACATCCAGCTCCTATGTTTCCTCTCATCACAGTTGGTCCCTTCACCAAGTGGGGGATTTATTACACTACATGCAACCCCCCGTCAGCCAGGGGGCACCGCTATATCATCGTAGTTGTCAACTACTTCACTAAGTGGGTCGAAGCTATGCCAACGTTTAAAGATGATGGAGAGACTGCAACTCTCTTCTTATTTAACCAGATTATAGCACGGTTTGGCATCCCGAGAGAGATTATCACCGACCATGGCAGTCACTTTTAGAATCAAATGATGTCCGAGTTAACATCAAAGCTTGGGTTACGGCAAGAACATTCCTCACCTTACTATCCCCAAGCCAATGGGCAGGTAGAAGTTGTTAACAAAACTCTCAAAGCGATGCTACAACGAACTATCAACTCAGCCAAGTCAAATTGGCATTTGATGTTATACTCGACATTATGGGCTTACCGAACCTCAGTTAAGACTGCAACCAATTTCTCACCTTTCCAACTCATTTATGGGATGGAGGCAGTCTTGCCCATCGAATGCCAAAATCCATCTCTGAAATTGGCAGTACAGTTATTGCCAGACACTTATCCACTTGAAGAACGGTTAGTACACCTAGATCAACTTGATTAACAACGTCGCGATGCGGCCCTGGCCAATGAATCTCATAAACATAAGGTCAAGTGTCAATATGATAGGTCCATTCATCCTCAGGTTTTTTCTGAGGGTGACCTTGTCCTGGTTTACGACCAAGATAAGGACCCCCTAGGGGCAGGAAAGTTTAAACCCATGTGGTTTGGACCCTTCATTGTTAAGGAGGTTTTAAAAAAGGGTGCTCGTCTGGTCGATTTTGAAGGGAATGCTTTGGCGGAGCCTAGAAATGGGCTCTACCTCAAAAAGTATTACTCATAGCACGGTCGTTGTGGGTAACTTTTTGTAACATATGTATAGTCTTTGTACTATTACTTTTTTACGTTTCTTTTAAAACGTGCTATGGACATGTCATTGATGTTATCTTTCGTCATTATGGTAGATGTCAAGTGAGTCTGAGGTGTTCGTTGGGTATGCGGACGGTGCTAGTAGACACACGCAGAGGCTTGCACCACAGGGTCAGTTGTTATCTTCCAGAGGGATATGCTTAGGTGACACCACAAATAATGTTGCTGAGTATAGTGCAGTTATTGAGTTGCTTCGTGACGCCTTGTCATTGGGTATCTCTCGTCTCCGGGTCTATCTAGATGCTCAACTGGTTGTGTCGTAGCTAAACAGAATATACCGAGTTCATGACCCAACGTTACACCGATGATTCCTTATGGTACGTCTCTTGGAACGCAACTTTGATTATATTACATATTTTCATGTTCCTAGGAGTTTAAATCAAATCACAGATACTCTAGCTAATTATATTTTAGATTGGCATCTCGCTCACATATAAAAAGATCATGATCACACACATGTAAATACATTTTTGAACACATAATCCATGAGACACAAAAAATAAATAAAAACCATATATAAAACGTGATAAAATCCTCAGAGTACATCGATGGGCACAAGCGCCTCAAAAAATGGGAACCATAACGAGCCACCGGGGCTTATGCCCTCAAAAAATATGTACAACAAGGTGCTCGTGGAACATAAAAAGTTTACAAGTCTGCTCAGGACCGGTGGGCCCTGTTATAATCATGAACAGCCTGGGCTAAACGCCTAAACAAACGGACCCATGTCTGAGGTTCCCCCACAACATGAGGCTGCATGGAGGGCGGCAGGTCCTCTATCTCTACCATGGGAACTGTGCGAGTGAGTGCAGTAAAATTCTGCTCAATCCGCCTCAGGACTCTCTCGGCCTCTTCTGCTAGGATGCTCCCGGCTACTGCTTCTCCTCCAGCAGTGGACGCTGCGGCGTCAGGCCATGGGCGACGCCTGTTTCGTGCATAATCGACAGGTCGCACGGGTCCCACATCTGCATGCAACAAAAGTTCACCCGTCAAACAACTATGGTATACAAAAACATGATATATATCTCAAAAAAGACATAAAAATTACATATGCAAACAAAAAAAAAACTAGATAGGTGGAGACTTACCCATCTCCCCTCACTCCTCACCAGGAGGCACTGGTATCGCTGGATCTCTGGAAAAGTCGATCCCTACATATGGGTAATCCTTGATCGCCGGGATCTGTCGTGACAACCACGTAAAGAAGTCATCATTGAAGGCCTTGGTGGTCCTCCCACCACCCTGTCGCGGCAACAACACTGCCCATATGCACACTACAAGGAAAGTCACCAGATGTCCTCGTACTGTCAACCGAGGACTAAAGCATGGAACTCTCTCGAAGAAAAATGAACACAGGATTGCCCCTCTATCATAAAGGCCTCTGCATCTGGGTGCCAGTAATCATTCAAGGCATTCAGTAGCCTGGGTTGAGCATGCATGAATGGACACATGAAAATTTTTACCAAGCCACACTGTGTCATCACGACCATGACGTTTAGATCTGCAACCACTGCCTCATTGGCAGCCTCGTGCTCCCTCTCTCTCCACTGAACATACATCCTGCCAAAAACACAAGGAAAAAAGGGGAGTTAAGTCGTTTCAAACAAATTTTTCATTGCGCGGGGGGGGCCCGCGGGCTGTCAAGGTGACAGTCGCGGGTACCCACCGGCAGTTTTGGCTCTGCGCGCGGGTACCCACAGGCTGTCCCTGGACAGCCCACGTTTTACTAGGGCTGACCTCTTAGAGGTCGACGACCACCCCCAAAACGCGCTCAAAATCAATAAATGAAGTATTGAAATGCAAGAGGAGGGAGTTTGTACTTACTTGGCCCAAGCAGAAGTCCGTTTCGTCCACTGTAGCTCCCGGAATCATGATCTTTGGCAAAGGGGGTCTTTTGGCTCCAGAGTCAATATTCAAATCAGCAATGGTGATAATGAGCTGCCAACTTCTATTTATAGACTTTTTGGCCTCTTTTTGTCACTTTTTTGGGCCCTTTTATCAGTTTCTTTATACCAAAAACCATTTTCAGTGGTTCAGGAGTGATGTGGGAGGGATTTGATCAGGTATTGGGACATTTTTCATTGAGTTTCAAAAAATTTAAAAAAAATATAGTGACGGTCCATAAAAAAAAATTGTTTTCAAAATCGACTTGAGCATATAGGGTAGGATTTCATCCCCACTGTTGCATCTCGTTGCCTTTTGTTCTTACGATATAGGATCGATCCCATATGGTGGTGACACAGAACCGTCATATCTTCTCTAGAAGTGTCGCAACTTGGTGGTAGAGCTTACCAAAACATGGATGCCCTAGGTAGTTCCAAGTTGCATTATGGTATCCATGCTGTTTCTGACAACATAGTAGGCTTGGGAGTCCGTGTAGTCTTTCTTGAATACGAGTTTGAGCCTCATTTGCATGGGTCTTTTTTCACTCTTTGTCTTACCCTCCGGACTCCCAAAACATAACGAGTCTCCTTTTAAGCCCTTTTCAGACCCTTTAAACATGAAAAGATTGCCGAGCGATCTTGTGACGCTTCACGCTCGTTAAACTGAAATTTGAAGTCACGTCTGTCCGGCGGTAGTTTACCTATTTTTCGGTCCGGACGGTCAACTGTACGAACAAAGGAATACTCTATTAAATGTCCATTCTTTAGAAGAGTATCCTCAGGTAAGATTTTATTCCTTTTTCGGGCCCGAGGGACTAAATCTACGAAAAAGAAACCCCCTCGGAGTCCATAGTTAAGCTCTTTTTAGACTCCCTAAAATTGAAAAGATCACCGAGTGACCTTATTCTTTCACACTCATTAAAATGGTCGAGAAGAATATTCCTGACGGAGTCCATAGTTAAGCTTTTTTCAGACTCCTTAAAATTGAAAAAATAGCCGAGTGATCTTGTCCTTGTCACACTCGTTAAAATGGTTTTGAATTGACGTCTAACCGGTGCTAGTTTACCCCTTTTTCGAACCAGCTAGACTATTGTCGAAAAAGGTACCCCAATGGAGTTTCCTTTTATGCTTTTTCAGACTCTCTAAATATGAAAAAACACCGAGCTTCCCTTCTCTGGGCTCGTTAAACTTACATCGAAGGACGTTACCATTGAGTGTTCTATCAAACGCATTTGCAACCTTTACCTTTCAGCCTAGTAATAGTTTGCCTTTGCCTCTTAACACCTTTGGCCACTGGAGGATTTTTCCCGAGTATTATTTCCTAGAACATCAGTCTTGTCCTTATGCCTTGAGCTTGTATGTTTGCTATACTCGTTCCTCCCTTGTAACGTAATATTCCTTTATTTTTTTTCCAAATCAACAAAAAGAACAAAAAAAAATCAAATATACCCCAAAAAGAGGATGGGAAAAGTATTTTCTTTATTGGAAGCATCATGAGTCGCCCTTGGATAAAGCACATCTGTCCGTTTGATTCATCAGACTATGGAATGTAGTACGACCTTAAGAATCTTTGCTCGCTATACAGAGTTGTGTCCTCCACCGTTTGGTTACTCTTCCAAACATATGGAGAGTTTGTGTTGCCTCCTGCTTCGTAGAATTATGATTAACAGATATGTTGCCTGAGTCTTATCACTTGTCATTCTTTTGTCCAAGGGAAGTTTGTTACTATACCTGAGTCGGCCCCTCTTCATTATGTCTCTTGTCCTCATACTTGGCCATCCTGAATGTCCAATCAAGTCTTTGTTCGAAATCACTGAAGCCTTCAGTTCGATCATCAAGATTATCAAGTCCATAACCGACGAGCCATCGAAGACCTATGGGTAGCGTAGTCGTACACTCATATTACACTCCTACCCGAGTTTACGAATATTTTGAAGTTGTTGCTCGAGCTCTGAAGTACAGCCATCAGGCCGAATCAACTTCTGGGAGATGGATACTTTATACGTATATCTTCCTGATTTTGAGATGTAGCTCCGCTGTGTATTGTTCGCGGCTACTCTTTATAGTTATTTGACATGGATATACAGTGTATTTGATTGGCAGCCATGGTTCTATTTTATCCCGAGCATGGATATGCCCGCCTCGGTGAGACATTTTATGTTTTTTGCAGACGGCACTTCCTGATTCCTGACTCCTGGGCTCACTCATTCAGCACATCAGTGCAAATTGGTAAAGAATTGGTAATGTATTTCGGCCATCAGATGCTCTTCTGACCTCACACATTAGGGGGCATTTGTTATAACCCTAAATTGCACCACACATGCTTACCTGGCATCATGCCTACTCATATATAGTCCTTTCTAAAGCCATGCTGAATAAAATCTTGAAAATCCTCTCAAAACAAGTAAAACGTGCCCTAACCCACTACTGCATGCGTTGGAACGCTGGCAGGCCCACTACTGCACGCGTTGGAACGCTGGCTGGCCTACTACAGCCCACGTTTACCTAACAAAGCACAAAAACAGGAAAGTTTCCGACAAGACGAAAATCTTTGGGTCAGTTAACTGGAACTCCCAGCCATGCATGGCCGAGAGTTCATCCAAAACCCTAGCTCCTTCTAGCCTATAAAAGAAGGGGTAGGGGTACAATTTGAAAGGAGGAAAAAGATAGCAAAGAAACTCTGCCCAATTGTCGAATCCATTTGTCCCAACCCTTTAGCCTTTCCTCAAGATTAAGGAGAATTCAAGCAAAGCAGTTGGAGGACAAAGAAGAGGAGGAGCCCAGGATCAGGATCGAGGAACGGTGGTTGGTCTCTATACTTATTGTAAGTTGATTCATCTTGAGATTAATAAAAGAATACTTTTCTCGTCCCAATGCACGAGTGATATATATGTTTTATTTGATTTATGCTTAATCTCTAACCCTTAGGTAGAAATATAGCATGCATGCGTAGTGTTTTGTCTTGATTGCAGGATTGTCTTTGGAAGGAGCAGCGAAAGCAAGAAGATAAAGCGCAACGGAGGATCTACATCAAACATCGATATAAAAGGTTAGTAGGTATTTTCCATGCTTGTGTGTGAAAAAGGGGTTTGAGCATTGGGGTGATAGGTTAAAAGTATTTTATTTGAGGTCATGATCTGCGTACAAGTTCATCCCTAGCTTGTTAGTCCGTAGGGTATTATTTCCCAGCAACATTGATTCTGGAGCATCTTATCATATGGATAAGGATAGAGACATATTTTCTGATCTAAATGAAGTAACACCAAGAAAATATTTGTTGGTGATGATAGATATCTTACTATTGAAGGATCTGGAACAATTCAAGTAGAAAATGGTCATTTCAATGATGTATTATGTGTTCCAAGTATTTCTTGTAACCTTCCATCAGTATATCAAATCACTCATTCAGGTGAAGGTAAAATTGTAGAGTTTTCACCTCACCAAGTTGTAATCAAGGATCTAAAATATCCTAAGCATGTTCTTACAACTAGAATTGTTGATGATATTACCAAGTTGTACAAGTTTGACAACTTTGGGTCATCATCTTTTTCATCAGTTTTTGTTGCTCATAGCAATGACTTGAGAAAACTTTGGCATGAGGTTTGGCCATATAAACTAAATCTCTTTGTAGAAACTATGTAATCAACAGATGGTGACTGGTCTTCATCCCATTTCATGAAGAGATGGTGTTTGTGTCAGTTGTGTTCTCGACAAACATTATCGGGATAGTTTTGAAAAATGTGCCTCTTGGCACACCTCGGGCCCTTTGCAGATTGTTCACAGTGATTTGTGTGGTCCACTTTATTCTCCTTCCTTTTCTGGGTGTAAGTATTTCTTAACTTTCATTGATGACTTTTCTATTCGTACTTGGGTTTACTTCTTAAAACTCAAGAGATAAGTTTTTGACAATTTTTTAGCCTACAAGGCCCTTGTAGAAAAGCAATATGGACATCAAATTCAAAGGTTAAGAACAAATAATGGAGCCAAATATGTGAACAATAATTTTACAATTTATTGCACTACACAGGGCATCCAAATGCAACACAGTATTCCATATGCACCACAACAAAATGGTGTTGTTGAGAGAAAGAACTACACATTAAAAGAAATGGATAATTGTATGATCCGATCTAAGGGATTAAGTCTAAAGTATTGGATGAAAGCCATCAACTATGAAAATTACATAGTAAATCACACTCCCACAAAGTCTCTTCAAAATATAACTCTGGAAGAAGATTGGACTAAAATTAAACCAGATGTAAGTCACTTCCATGTATTTGGTAGTATAGCATGGGATTACATTCCTAATGAGAAAAGGAAAGCATTGTAGCCTAAAAGTGAGGAGTGTATCGTTTTTGGTTATTCTGAAGATGTCAAAGGTTATAGACTCCTTCAACCACATTGTAATGAAATTATTATTATAAGATATGTTAAATTGGATGAAAATCTCTTGGCTTGCGAGCCTAATTTGGTGTTTGTGCTTTCTTTGGCCTGCGAGCCTAATTTGGCGTTTGTGCTTTCTTTGGCCTGTGAGCCTAATTCAATGTTTATGCCTTCTTCGATCTGCATGCCATCTTCAACGATTGTGCCTTCTTCTGATCTAGTTTCTTCTTCATATGATGATAGTGAGGATGAAAATCCACCTCTGCCTAGTCACCTTCCTTCAAATGTGTCCTTTGAACCTGAACCGACACCAACTCTAGCTCCACTGCCAACTAGATGGGTTTTTTCAACATGAGAAGCAATTGGTTATCTTGTTGATTGTTGGTCACTATAATTGCTTAATTGACTCAAACAACCAAGTGATACATAAATTATCAACCCAGGGAAGTCTGTTATTTCAAAGATAACCATGCACTATATATGCTCAATTCCAAAAGCAACTTAGAGTTGTAGTAAAAGAAACTATACTAATCACACTTGCCTTGCATAAACTGAAGTTCTGATTTAAATCACAGGAAAGCCACCTACCTATTGCAGATTTTAAAGATTAATCTAAAGAATCCTGGATTACATTAAAAATAACATTTGCAACAGGAAAGAACAACTATTCTGCAACCAGAGAACAGGACCCTTATTCTCAAACAGAGACTTTAGTGCTTTGTTTCAGATTAACACTCTTTCATGAAAACAATAATGCAGAGGAAATTAACTCTATCTAGCAGAGAACAAGGCCATCTAATTCCTTCCTTTCTAAGAAGGAACCTTAAGCCCTATTTCTGTTTAGCACGCTTGTGAAATTGAGGTTTACAGAGAATAGGATAGTCTGATCCCTTCCTTTCTGAGCAGGGACCCTTAACCTAATCTCTGGCTAGAACACTTGCAGGAATAATGGGAATCTACAGAGAACAGGATGTTCTGGTTCCTTCCTTTCTGAGCAGGAACCCTTAACCCAATCCCTGGCTAACACACTTGCAGAGGTAATTGAAATCTACAGAGGTCAGGATGTTCTGATTCCTTCCTTTCTGAGTAGGAACCCTTAACCCAGTCCCTGGCTAGCACACTTGCAGAATTTAAATGAAATCTACAGAGGATAGGATGTTCTGACTCCTTCCTGTCTGAGCAAGAACCCTTAACCCAGTCTCTAGCTAGCACAATTGCAGAAGTAAAGGAAATCTACAGAGGACGGGATGTTCTGATTCCTTCCTTTCTAAGCAGGAACCCTTAACCCAATCTTTGCCTAGCACACTTGCAGAAATAAATGAAGTCTACAGAGGACAGGATGTTCTGATTCCTTCCTGTCTGAGCAGGAACCCTTAACCTAGTCTCTGGCTAGCCTCATAAAATCATCACACAAGATTGCTAAAGAATTACGAATTTCATTCAATAAACTAAGACATAGTCAGTAGTGTTTCAGCAAAGAGGAAAAACAGTGTTTCAGCGAACAAACGTTAATCAAATCATAAATAGAGATTGTACTAACACACTTCTAAACTAATGGGTGAATCTTGTGAAGAAGGTGGGCCCTCCCTTCTCACAAGATTCCCCTGGAACGAGAAAGCTAGAGAAGGATACTCAAAGTAGTCTTTTATTCATCTATCAAAATATCATATTACAGTCTGAAAAATGAAGTACGTCCCTCTCTCTGAAGCTTTTCAATACATAAAACTTGGATTCCTCAAATGATGATTTCCTCTTGTTTTAAAGAGGGAACCTCCTTTGATACAATTGATCAAAAATTACAATGTATATCTGAGTCCTATCTTTAGTTGGATCTACTTTCTAAACCAGAATAGGATGTCCTAGTCTCGCGCAACCGAATGCTATTACAGGAGCCGAATGAGGTATTGTTGTTACGGCTGGTGTAATAGCTTCTTCTTGTTGCTGCTGATACTATTTCAGCATCACAATTCGTGGGTTGTTTCAGCCACATGAATTGTGCTCTTGACTGTGTCGGCATTCTTATGTGGGAGCGACGGTTGGTGCTTTGTTGACCGCTGACTGTAACGACTTCCTTTGTGTTTCAGCATCGTCGGTCCTGGCGGTTTCCTCTGTGTTTCAGCATCTGCAGCTCTAGACTGTGTAACAACTCTGTGTTTTAGCATTTGCGACTCTGGACTGTGTAACAGCTCTGTGTTTCAGCATCTGCGACCTTGGACTGTACAACATCTCTGTGTTTCAGCATCTGCGACCTCGGATTGTACAGCATCTCTGTGTTTCAGCATCAGTTCTGTGTTTCAGCAACAACGACCTTGGAATGTGTGACAGTTCTGTGCTTCAGCAACAGGCCTTAGATGCTAATCTATAGTTTTGAACACTTATGCATTTCTAGTCAATGGTCAAGTACGAGAGTGATGTAAAATATTATGCAAAACAGATTAAACGTATAGTAATGAGAACAAACGTTGTATTACCTTTGGAATGATCAGGTAAAGTGATAGTATGAGCTTAAATATGGGTGATAAAGAGTATAATAGTGGCAAAAAGTATAGGAAAAAAGGTACATTATGTGGTCCTAACATCCCCCCCAACTCAAGGTGTTGCATGTCCTCGGGAAACTCACTCTGAATCAGAGTCTGAATACCGACTCTGATCGTGTAAATTACTCAAGCAATAGCTCTGGGAGGTACTGTCCGTTGGCATTCTGAACCCATGGACCTGCTATAATCTTTGTCATGCTGATGTTTCTGTTTTCTTAGTCAGCTTATATTTGATTTGATACCTTTCTATTGGCAACCAGAGGATAGGAAAATAAAACTGGTACCCTATCCAGTTTTCATCACAGTGCTCAATACATTGGATGTATTTAGGCACCCTGGAAATTGCTACCTCAAGGTTGGTAGGATTGAAAGGATTGTGTTGTTGTCTCTTTTCAGTGGATTGCTTCCAAAACAGGTTATTGGCCTGGAGGGCAAGAATCTCTATAGATCTGATGATGTGCTGACAATCCTGGAGAACGTCTGATTGTAGCTACTGAACATGTTCAGTCACCCCTAGTTGTTTTAAGAACTCATAATATTCTGTGACAAAGGTGGTTGCCTTCTGAGGTTCTGGTCTTATCCAGAGGAGGCGATTATCTTCATTGTGCTTGGCAGCCAAAAAGTCATCTTGCCAAATGATTTGATTGAAGAGAAAGGAGGTGAACGCTCGAATCTGAATGTCCCCAACAAGAGGATTGAGGTTCAGCTGCCTGTTCTTAGGGATAGTTTCATTGTGGAAATATGCCTCACAGAGGAGGTGATGATCTTTAGTAGATGCTGCTACAAAAGTCTTGACAAAATATGCTGGGTGTATTATTGCATAGGATTTACCTTCTATAATGGATTTGATCTAGAAACATGTGAGTCGCTCCATAAGGAATAAGGAGTAGTTGCAGGATGGATTTCTTATGGCCAGTAGTTTCTGTACCAAATCAAATACTCGGGCAATTCTACCTTTTAACTCCTTGTTCTGTTTCTTGAGAGCATGAGATTCCTCACGTATCTACTCTAGAGCTTCCCAATTTGAGAAAGTGTGATTTATCCAGATTTGTTTGTGCACTTGCAGGTTTTTGGCTTGTGTTTCAGCATATTCTTTCTTCCATTTCTGTATTGCTGCCTACTCATCCCATAGCTGAGTCTGTGTTTCAGCGTTGGAAGTAGTGGGATGAGGTAAGGTTTGGGTATATTGTTCCCTGGAAGTGGAGAGATTGATCTGGTTGGGAGGTGTAAATTCCTCCATAGGCACTATCTATATAGCCTTGTTGAAAAAGGTAGGGGCTTCTTTTGTTGCAATGCAGGGCTCAGTCTTAAGCTTGGAAGGGCCTATTGGTTCTTGTGTTGCAGCAGGTTCTTCTTTGGCTATAAAAGGTGAAGGAATAGGGGATGCTCCTGGCACTGGAACCTGAATTACCTTATAGCCTGCTTGGTAGTAAATATCTCCACATTGCCAACAAATATATTCTTTACACAAGCTCTCTGTAGTATCCTTTGACAAGGTTGTTGTTCAATCTAAGGTGTACAGATTTAATTATTTTTCATATGCTTCCTTTTCCCTGGCTAGTTCTTGCTGATATGCTTCCAATTGAGACTTTAAAAACTCGTTTTCTTCCAAGACATCGTCCATTGTTGGTTCAGATTGAGAGGTGACTGGTTCTTGTGTGGCAGTTATAGGAATGGCAGCTGATGCTTGTGTTTCAGCCTCTTGGTGTAAGGAGAGTAGTGTTTCAGCACCTTCAAACTCTGATTCCTGAATTTCAATGTCAATGTCAGTGGCTGGTTCTTCTGTTTCAGCCGTAGCTAGTTCTTGTGTGGTAGCTATGGCTGGTTCTTGTGTTTCAGCCACTGAATGGGTAGTTGTTTCTTGTTTTTCAGCTACTTTATTTGAGGAGAATGGTGTTGCAGCAGCCGGGGTTTCTAATTCCTGTATCTCAATTTCAATGTCAACGACTGGTTCTTGTGTTTCAACCGTAGCTGGTTCTTGTGTGACAGCTATGGCTCGTTCTTGTGTTTCAGCCACTGAATGGGTAGTTGGTTCTTGTGTTTCAGCTACAGGGTTTGAAAGAAAAGATGGTGCACCACCCTGGACATCTGGTTCTTGTGTTTCAGTGCCCGTGGGTGGGACATGCAAAGATCTCAGGATTTGGGAAGTTGGCGATGTACAAGGTATCAGTCGAATGGGTTGGGAATATAGGGTAGTGGCAATAATGGGTGGCCTTGTTGAGGCCCTTGTTCACTTTTTTCATAAGAATGGTGGAAAGAGGGGAATTTTTTTTCGTTTTCATGAGGGTATTTCCTCAATGATGGGGCAGGGGGAAATGTCCGGCTCAGAATCATCACTAAGAATATGAAGGGCGGGAGTGGATGATTCGGATAAGGTATGAGGTGGTATTGGTACGGCAGAGGGATTGGTTGGTCCGGTTGGTTCTGTAGGTGGGCTATTGGGTCTTTCTGGGGAGTCAGGGGGATTTTGGTGTTGCTGCTCCTGGAGGGTTTCAGGGATTTCAACAACTACTTGTGGGTTTATGGGCGGGTTATTTAGCGGAGGGTTTTGTTGAGAAAATCCCCTTTAGATTAGCAATTGGACAAGACGGTGGTGGGTGAGTGACAAGGTGGAATCTTTAGCCTTTCTGCAGTAATGCGCCATATTTTTCAAACAACCCAACAAATAATAAGGAATATTGACCCAACGATTGTGCCTTAAATGGGATAACAGAAGGAAATCGTGCTGATAAACTACCTGGTATCGGCCCTCGCGAGTTAGGTAATGCTTGATGAATCTTGCAACTCCTGTCCATGGAGGTGGCAATGAGTTGAGTTGAACGCATCTGCCTTTAAGTACAATTCGTTCTTCTGGCAAGAAGAAGTTCTACTGCACATTCTGAATGATATGTTTTCTGCTAAATATGCGAGTGTTGTTGATAGGGAGGCCTGAGACCTCTGCTATATCGTCCTCTGTTACTGAAATTCGAGCTCCTTCGATGACAGAATGGTCCTCCTGAAGGTTTAGGGAAAATTGCAAGACCTGTTGTTCATTGTACCACTGGAGTCTCTGGAAGTAACTGAGCCATCCTGCCTGCTGAAAGATTTGATAAGCTGCTGGGGAATGTTCTAACAGCACTGTGGTGGTGGGTTCGTTCCGTATGACAGATCCTCCCATGGCTACTAGCTCGGTAAGATACAACGTCAAGAGTTTGAGTATCAGCTTCTGCGCAGAGTGAGTTTTCCGAGCGACGTTATGCAAAATGGCGGTCAAATGTGCGAAAGGGTGGTGAAATAGGGGTGACGGCGGTGAATTTGTGTGAAATGATGGTATTTGAAGATTTGACATGTTCTCCCCTCCCGTCAAGTGTGGTAGTAATGATTGCACTTGAGTGGTCATAATGATATAGAATCTCCTCATTAACTATAGTCTAACTGAATTACATAAAATTTACATACATCGCCTTACCTTTTGATTCGTTCTACAAACAAAATATCATGCATGTCCGTGGTAGTCTGGTCGTGGCGGAGACTTTTGATCTAATGGATGAATCGTGTCGAGGGTTTGCTGACTAGAAGGACGAACTATAATCTAAGGGCGTAAAAGCTTGTTGACAGATGATGTTTGAAAAACTGGTGTTTCAGCAACAGAGAAGAACAAAACAATTGCTAGATGAAGAACTGTTGAGCAATGGTGTTTCAGCAACAGAAGAAAGTCAAAAGTGTTGAACGGTGGTGTTTCAGCATCGGAAGAAAGTCAAAAGTGTTGAACAGTGGTGTTTCAGCATCGGGAAAAATGATGAAGGGTTGCTGACAATGGTGTTTCAGCAACAGAAAAGGAAAGGCGAAACAATAGTTGGACGGTGTTGTTTCATCGATGAAGGATGGTGAGGAGATGGCGGACTATAGTGTTTTGGGAGTGGGAAGAATGAAGAGTGTTGAACAGTGGTGTTTCAGCATCGAGGAAAATGATGAAGGGTTGCTGACAAGGGTGTTTCAGCAATGGAAAAGAAGAGGCGAAACAATAGCTGGACGCTGTTGTTTCGTCGATGAAGGATGGTGAGGAGATGGCAGACTGTAGTGTTTTGGGAGTGGGAAGAATGAAAAGTGTTGAACAGTGGTGTTTTAGCATCGGGGAAAATCAATAGTGCTGAACAGTGGTGTTTCAGCATCATGAAAGTCAATAGTGCTGAACAGTGGTGTTTCAGCATCATGAAAGCTTGTCTCTTTGAAGTAGGATCGTCCTCTCCTAGTGGTTGTGCTTCGATCGAGGATCTGAAAAAATCGACTGTAGCATGGTATTTCTTAACAGGGATTATTAGTAAATAAAATCTAATCTAATCTAATAATAAAGAAAAATTAATTTAAAAGAATTAATTGTTATTAGGGGTAGAAACCCCCTCAACGAAGAGAAAATGAGCGTCTTCCATGCATGTGGCCTTAAAATCTTCTTTAGAAATAGGTCACTGGTACAGACGGAGCCGATGACCATTTACAAGTAACGGAGTTCTGGAGTCATCAATTGTGAGGAGCTGTACTGTTCCATTGGGGAAAACTGTGTCTACTTCGTAAGGTCCAATCCATCTTGTACGCAGTTTTCCTTGAAATTCTTTAAACCGGGAATCATACAGTAGGGCCCAATTACCTTTTTGGAACTGCTTGTTCTTGATATTTTTTTCATGCCATTGTGATCTTTGCTGTTGAATTATGGTTGTTTGCTGAATGGCATCTAGTCTTTCCTCCTCTAGTTCATTAAGCTGTTGCAACCTGGCTGTCTATGCATCGGTTAGATCAAGGTTGACAGCTAAAGCAGTCCTTAAGGTTTTTATCTCAAATTCCACAGGAAAAACAACACTCTTTCCATAGACTAATTCATAGGGAGAAAATCCTGTAGTATTTCTCCAGGTAGTTCTGTAGGCCCATAGTGCTTCAAGGAGCCTGTAGGACCAATCCTTTCTACTTTTCTTCACTGTTTTTGTGAGAATGGCTTCTATTACTTTGTTTGTGCTTTCCACCTGTCCATTGGCTTGGGGGTGGTATGGTGTAGTCATTCTCTGTTGAATATGATATTTCTGAAGGGTGGATTTGAACCCATGAGAAGAGAAAGGAGGTCCTCCATCTGTAACTAATTCTCTTGGCATTCCAAATCTGGTGAAGATGTCTTTAAATAAGAAATCTATAACTGCTTCTTCAGTCGCTCT
>ML787191.1:142657-156054 GCA_009831015.1 Picea engelmannii
ACTAATCACACTTGCCTTGCATAAACTGAAGTTCTGATTTAAATCACAGGAAAGCCACCTACCTATTGCAGATTTTAAAGATTAATCTAAAGAATCCTGGATTACATTAAAAATAACATTTGCAACAGGAAAGAACAACTATTTTTCAACCAGAGAACAGGACCCTTATTCTCAAACAGAGACTTCAATGCTTTGTTTTGGATTAACACTCTTTCATGAAAACAATAATGCAGAGGAAATTAACTCTATCTAGCAGAGAACAAGGCCATCTAATTCCTTCCTTTCTAAGTAGGAACCTTAAGCCCTATTTCTATTTAGCACACTTGTGAAATTGAGGTTTACAGAGAATAGGATAGTCTGATCCCTTCCTTTCCGAGCAGGGACCCTTAACCTAATCTCTGGCTAGCACACTTGTAGGAATAATGGGAATCTACAGAGAACATGATGTTCTGGTTCCTTCCTTTCTGAGCAGGAACCCTTAACCCAATCCCTGGCTAACACACTTGCAGAGGTAATTGAAATCTACAGAGTTCAGGATGTTCTGATTCCTTCCTTTCTGAGCAGGAACCCTTAACCCAGTCCCTGGCAAGCACACTTGCAAAATTTAAATGAAATCTACAGAGGATAGGATGTTCTGACTCCTTCTTGTCTGAGCAGGAACCCTTAACCCAGTATCTGGCTAGCGCAATTGCAGAAGTAAAGGAAATCTACAGAGGACAGGATGTTCTGATTCCTTCCTTTCTGAGCAGGAACCCTTAACCCAATCTCTGGCTAGCACACTTGCAGAAATAAATGAAATCTACAGAGGACAGGATGTTCTGATTCCTTCCTGTCTGAGCAGGAACCCTTAACCCAGTCTCTGGCTAGCCTCATAAAATCATCACACAAGATTGCTAAAGAATTATGAATTTCATTCAATAAACTAAGACATAGTCAGTAGTGTTTCAGCAAAGCGGAAAAACAGTGTTTCAGCGAACAAACATTAATCAAAGCATAAACAGAGATTGTACTAACACACTTCTAAACTAATGGGTGAATCTTGTGAAGAAGGTGGGCCCTCCCTTCTCACAAGATTCCCCTGGAACGAGAAAGCTAGAGAAGGATACTCAAAGCAGTCTTTTATTCATCTATCAAAATATCATATTACAGTCTGAAAAATGAAGTATGTCCCTCTCTCTGAAGCTTTTCAGTACATAAAACTTGGATTCCTTGAATGATGATTTCCTCCTGTTTTAAAGAGGGAACCTCCTTCGATACAATTGATCAAAAATTACAATGTATATCTGATTCCTATCTTTAGTTGGATCTACTTTCTAAACCAGAATATGATGTCCTAGTCTCGCGCAACCTAATGCTATTACAGGAGCTGAATGAGATATTGTTGTTATGGTTGGTGTAACAGCTTCTTCTCGTTGCTGCTGATATTGTTTCAGCATCACAATTTGCGGGTTGTTTCAGCCACGTGAATTGCGCTCTTGACTGTGTCAGCATTCTTATGTGGGAGCGACGGTTGGTGCTTTGTTGACCGCTGACTGTAACGGCTTCCTTTGTGTTTCAGCATCGTCGGTCCTGGCGGTTTCCTCTATGTTTCAACATCTGCAGCTCTGGACTGTGTAATAGCTCTGTGTCTCAGCATCTGCGACTCTGGACTGTGAAACAGCTCTGTGTTTCAGCATCTACGACCTCAGACTGTACAACAGCTTTGTGTTTCAGCATCTACGACCTCGGATTGTACGACAACTCTGTCTTTCAACATCAGTTCTGTGTTTCAGCAACAACAACCTTGGACTGTGTGACCGTTCTGTGCTTTAGCAACAGGCCTTAGATGCTAATCTACAATTTTGAACACTTATGCATTTCTAGTCAATGGTCAAGTATGAGAGTGATGTAAAATATTATGCAAAACAGATTAAACGTATAGTAATGAGAAGGGACGTTGTATTACCTTTGGAATGATCAGGTAAAGTGATAGTATGAGCTTAAATATGGGTGATTAAGAGTATAATAGTGGCAAAAAGTATAGGCAAAAAGGTAGATTATGTGGTCCTAACATTGATGATCCTTCATATCAGTGTCAGACACATTCACAGTTCCAATGAGCCTCTTCTCTTTTGGCTCAAGTTTCAGAGACTCATGATCCAGAGACATTTGTAGAAGCTTAAGGTCATCTATATTCGGATACAACAATGAATGAAGATTATCGTTCTTTAATGGAAAACGATACTTGGGATCTTGTACCTCTTCCAAAAGGAAGAAAACTTGTCAGATGTAAATGGGTCTACAAAACTATGTATGCATCAGATGGAAGTGTTGAAATACATAAGGCTCGATTAGTTGCCAAAGAATTTTCCCAAGTTGAAGGAATTGGCTATAATGAAACCTTTTTCTCTGTATCCAAAATGAATTCCATTCGCCTTGTTCTTTCCCTTGCTACCTCACATAAATAGGAGGTCCATCAGATGGATGTTAAATATGCCTTCTTCCATAGATATTTGAAATAATAAAACTACATGGAACAACCTCTTGTCTATGACCAAAATGACTCTAGCCTTGTTTGTCACCTTAAGAAATCTCTTTATGGTCTTAAGAAAGCTCCCTGATCTTGGTATGCCAAAATGGACAACTTTCTTATTGACACCGGATTCTCTAGATGCCATTCTAATCCTAATGTCTATAACAAGAAAGTAGGAATCCATCTCATAATCCTTGTCCTTTATGTTAATGACCTTATCCTTATTGGTAGTGACTCAAAACATTTAAACCATGTGAAAACCAGCCTTAAGAAGAAATTTGAAATGATAGACTTAGGTTTTTTTGCACTATTTCCTTGGCCTCCAAGTTTTTGAAACCAATGAAGGAATTTTTCTTTCCTAGTATAAGTATGCTTGTGACGTTCTTTATTTCTTTCACATGGATGATTGTAAATCGGCCCCTTCTCCCTTCTAGTCTGGAGCCAAGCTTAATGTCACATGTATTTCTCCCAAAGGTGATGCCACCATGTACTATTAGTTAGTTGGTATCCTCTTATACTTGACTCATACCCATCCTAATATTTCCTTTGTTGTTGGTATTGTTTCTCAGTATATGAAAACAACCCATGGAAGCCATTGGAAGAAGCTAAAAGGATAATTCTCTATGTCCATGGTACAATTCAGTTCAGAATACATTATGGTTCAGAGGGGACTCATTTATTGGTTGGTTTCACTGATTCAGATTGGGTTGACGACCCTAATGATCAGAAGTCTACTGCAGGTTATGTTTTCATCCTTGGTTTAAGACCTATCACTTGGGCCTTTAAGAAACAACGAGATATTTCCATTTTTTCAGAAAAAGAAGAGTAATGAGCAACGGTAAATGAAAGTTAGGAGGACTTGTGGCTTCGACAGATCCTTTCAAAGTTTGGATTTCAGCAGCAACATCTGAATAGCCTTTGGTGCGACAATCAGAGTTCCATCAAACTCTCCAAAGACCCAGTTAAAAATCAACACAATAATCACATCAAGGTACACATGCACTTCATCATAAAGCTCATCCATGATCAAGTTATTGAAGTGCTCTTTTTCCCTACAAACGATCAAGTTGCAGACATTTTCACAAAGTCTCTTACAAAAGCGATTTTTTTCAAACTTTAATCTATTTTAGGAGTTCATGAAGTTGTCATTAAGGGGGGATAAGCTCTGATGCCAACTTCCTACTCCTATTGTGTCACTATTGTAAATCCTTCAATCCTATCCCAAGTTGTTCTTAAGGGGGGATGTTAGGATATTTAGATACTTAGGAGTTAGTTAAGATCTAATTGGTCTAATGTGTCATTAGGTAAAAGTGTGTTTCTTAGTGTGTTTCTTTAGTATGCATTAGTATGCATTTGTAGTTAGGAAATCCAATGGTCACGATATGTTCTCGACATAGAGTGATCCAACGGTTCATATTCTCCCTGATATTAATGGCCATTGATCCATGGCTTAACACCCAATTGGTGCATGATATCTATTTAAAGAGCATGGAGGGTCATTTGCCAATGATCGATTGTGAGAAAATCTCATGTAAAATCTCTTTGTAATCTTTTTTCTTTTTCATTAATAAACTTCTCCAAGTGGCCATGTTAGCTGGGGAAATGGATGTTTCCCCATAGGGGTTTTACCACGTCAAAACATTGGTGTGTTGATATTTGATATGGTTGCGTGAGTGGTTACTGAAGGTGTTCATCCTCTATTGGAATACCTATGTTTTTGAACACTAATACATTATTAGAATTGAGGATATGGTCTGGTATTAAAATGAGAAAAATCAAATGGAAATTACAGACTGATGCAACAAAAAGTAATTGAATCCCTATGGACATACTGCCTTCCTTTCCATAATATGTCCTTTGCCTAGAACTCTATTGAACTTTGAACTTTGAGAACAAGATACTATTTTATCCTCTCTATCTACTTATACCTTTTACCATGTGCCTCGTGAATCCTTTATAGATTCCCTTGCATGTGAAAATGGCTTCTTCAAACTATTTACTATTTCTTTATTCTTGAAACCACTTTTTGTTTCTTGAAGTATTTTTATTTAGTAAAAAAATCTTTTACAAATACAAAAATTAGTGAATTTTTTTATCATCATAAGGTTGCATGCGTGCCACTTGTTTCCCCTTATCTTGGAATTTGTATATTTACATATTGACACATACGCTTCCACACCTTATCCATTGGATATTATTGTTGATTGAGGTTCCTTTTCACCTCATCAAGATTGGTATATCTCTCATAGGATTTTTGGAAATTTGGTTGTCATTGATGTCTGTTGGCCCCTGACCAAGTTTTGAGGAAACATTGGTCGGTTTTGACAACTTTTGGGACTTCAAAAGACTGGTTGAATATGGAACACCCAAGAGGAGATGAGATTGCGACATCTCACTTGTTTTTTGGGGTTGTGGACCCACCAAAGGGTTTACTAGGGTTTATGTAATGGGTTATGGGATGTCATCCCATGGGTTTACCCATGATTAGGCCTTTTTGTAAATGTATAAATAAGTAGCTAAGTGATGTAATAAGTATGGTTGGCTATGTGCATAATATGTTGTAAGTATTAATGTTGGATTAGTGCAAGAGGTTGTAAGTTTCTTTTTGCAAACAGACTATGTGGAGTGAGGCTATGTGCCTTGACCTGATTTTGGGAAGGAGGATCTAGCGTGCAGATCTCCTGTCCTCTGCGGAGTTTGGATCTATGGCTTTGTGCACGGGAGTGAATGAATGTAAGAATATTGAAGACTAATAAATAATAATAAGAAGTTGGTGGACATATCCCCACACTGGGGTGAACCACGTATATCCTGTGTCTTGATGTTCTTTGTGTGATGTGAATTATGCTATTTATCTAGTTAGTTTTGTTGTTATAATGTATGATGAATGCATATGATGTTGTTGCTTAGTGATTAATGGTATTAAAGATAAATTGATGATAGATATAAGATAATTCTATGTGATAAGTGATTGAAAGTGCTTGATCTTTATTGTTACTACACTGATTTGTAATAAGGGTTTAATCTATGATGTGAATAAGACTCATGAGATAATGTATATTTTTGTCTACGTGATCTGCTAAGTGTTGTAATCACATATATGTGTCCCAGCTTGGTTGTAGACACTTGAGTCCTACAACCTCCCTGCCTCTGCCTTGGGTGAGACTTCATCTGCTTTGCAGGTGTTGTCGAAAGGGCCAATAGTTAGGGTTTTGTTGGTGCATTGCTGAAGCATTGAACCCTGGGTCTGCCCCTGTGCCAACAAATAGTTTCGTTGCACAATGCATAAATGAGGATTATGGTGATTTATAAAAGGGAAAGAGGGGCTACAAGGTAGCCTCAATATAAGATGGCGCAGTGCACCTCACTTTCCAACTTATAACTGGAAAGATCATCAGAAAGAACTATCCGACATAGGTCACTGGGTGAGTTACCTCATCAACAAGCTCGAGAAAGACTTACGTGAAGTGCAAGATCAGGGGTATGAATTCCATTTTAGCTGGCTACTTGTGTTAATCTCATTTGTCGCTTGGCAGATGCCGGAAGGAGCGACATTTCTAGAAGTTGAGCCATCGGAGGTCGTTGGCCACAAGGTTCTCCACCTTGTGGTATACAGATGACATTTCGAAGCAGTGGCAGTCGAACATTGTGTACCATGCCTACTACTAGAAACTAAAGCATTCTATTGAGGCATTTCCATGCATGAAACCAAACACATTACACCGGTACAAAGCACTAGCGAAGTTCCTCGCAGATCAACACTTTATCTATATCATTGCATGCAAGGATGAGAGCTAGGAGGAGTTATAGTCCTATTATAAGTTGACCGATGAAGACATGGAGGATATCACCAAAGAATGGCCAAAGAATTTCCTTGTACTGATTGAAGATGCAGATCTCTCTGACGCAGACATCATAGGAATCCCCTTGGTCATTCAAGTCGAGCATGTCGGGCAAAGAAATGCGGAGATACAGAAGAAAAGGGTAGAACTACAATATATATAAATTGATGAGGAGGACAACGTCTCTACAGAACATTGATCTGGCTCGCCAGAAGGAGGAGGAGAAGACCAAGGAAATGGAAAAAGAAGAGGGGATGACAGAGAAACGCCAGAAGAAGGTGAAGCTACACCACTAAAGGACCCCCCTACCGAGGTAGAAACATCAAAGAAAAGGAATGTTTCCCCGCAAAAACCTTCAACAATAAAGAAGACATGTGCTAGTAAGCCCAAGATGAAGGCCACGCTCACAGAGGACGATGTCAATCTAATCATCGCAGTTGTGGAGGATGCTTCAGAGGATATCTTATAGTGATATAGAGAAAAGCAAGAGACATTGTATGAAATAATAGAGAAGGATCTAAAGGAGATACAACAAGCCATCCATTTGAGCCACATAGTACCTACTGCACCTTCTTTATCAAAGATTGCATAACTGGGGGATGAGCCCACCCAATTGTGAAGACTAGAATATGCAACAGAGGCTTGGCTTCAACGATTCCAAGAAGAAAAGGAACATACCACAAAATTCTTCAAGAAAGAAAAGGAATAGGTCTCAGAGAAAATACGATTTGCACAGTCCTACATAACCTCCTACGAGAAGGAGAAAGATGAAATTCGGGCAATGTTCAAGGAGGAAAATGAAAACATACAGAAAGAAAAAGACCAGATTCTTGCATAGAAGACTGCAGTCAAAGAAGTGGTGACTAAATCACTTCGCTCTGTGCCAAGCTTGGCACAGGAAGAAAAAGAGTTAGCTGAGATTCAAGTGGGGAATCTCGCTAAGTTGATTCAACAGCTTCAAGCATAGGTAACGAAGTTGGAGCTTCAATAAGTACCTATCACTTCGCAGGAAGTGCATGACCAAAGGGAGGAAGCTGCTAAGAGATAAGTTGGAAGGATCAAGATCCTCGCCTTAGAATGTAAGAAGTTGAGTGATTGAAGTGCGCAAACCTATGAATGCCTCGCAAAAGATACAGAGCTGAGGAAACTGGAAGCGCAGCTCCAGGAGGTGCAACAACAAGAATCCACCATGTAGGCGCAGATGAAGATACTCAATGTGGTTGAGAGAATGAAGATATCATAGGAGAAATGCGCAGTCCAGTAGAAGATTACTTCCATCCAGAGAAGATTCATGGAATTTACACAAAGACTATAGTTGGTGCAGGATGAATCTTGCACGATTTTTGAAGATATTGAAGGACAAGGCTTGCAGCTAGACCAAGTGCTTACGAAAATGGAACAGTTCCTGGAAGGGCCTGTTATAGAGAAACTGATTTAGGATTTTGTCAAGCAGGATGCTCTAGCAAAGCAACAAGTCAAGGAAACTTGATCTAAGCTCAAGGTCTTTGAAGGAAAGTTGCCCAGATCTAAGTGACTCGGGATGAGTCACATGTAAGTGTTGGGGGCCTGTTGTCCCTTAACCAAATTTTGAGGAAACATTGGCCAGGTTTTCCCACTTTTGGGACTTCGATAGGTTGTTCAAAGATGGAGCACCCAGACATAGCTAAGACCACAGGATCTCACTTGTTTTGCGGGCTTTTGGACCCATCAAAGGGTTTAATAGGGTTTATGTAATGGGTTATGGGATGTCGGCCCATGGGTTTACCCATGATTAGGCCTTTTTGTAAATGTATAAATAAGTATATAAGTGATCTAAGAAGTATGGTTTCCTATGTGCACAATATGTTGTAAGTATTAATGTTGGCTTAATGCAAGAGGTTGTAAATTTCTTTGTGAAAACAGACTGTGTAGAGTGAGGCTTTGTGCCTTGACCTGATTTTGGGAAGGAGGATCTGGTGTGTAACGTGTAGATCTCCTCTCCTCTCTGGAATTTGTATCTGTGGCTTTGTGCACAGGAGTGAGTGAATGTAGGAATGTTGAATACTAATAAATAAGACGAATAATTTGGTGGACATAGCCCCACACTGGGGTGAACGACATATATCTTGTGTCTTGATGTGCTTTTTGTGATGTGAATTTTGTTGTTTATCTTCTTAGTGTTGTTGTTATAATGTATGATGAATGAAAATGATGTTGTTTCTTAGATATTAATGGTATTAAATATAAATGAATGCTAGATCTAAGCTAATTCTACATGTTAAGTGATTGAGAGTGCTTGATCTTTATTGTTACTGTGTTGATCTGCAATAAGGGTTTAATCTGTGATGTGAATGAGACTCATGAACTAATGCATATTGTTGTCTATGCACTCTGATAAGTGTTTTAATCACAGATCTCTTTCCCATATTGGTTGTAGACACCTGATTCCTACAAACCCCCCTTGCCTCTACCTCGGGTGAGACTTCATCTACTTCGCAGGTGTTTCCAAAAGGGATGGTAGTTAGGGTTTTGTTGGTGCGTTGTTGAAGTGTTGAACCTTGGGTCTACCCCTATGCCAACAATGTGAACCCTAGAAGAAGACTCGAAGCAGGTCCAGAAGCCCCTAGAAGTGATGGGTTTATTTGAAGGAGTCTCCTAAGTAGTCTCCTTATGGAGTATCTCTAAGCATGGCCTTCACAAGAAGATGCTCTAAATAATCCTACAAGAATCCCCAGTTGTTAAAAAAATGAGTTACAATGTATGGTCAAGAATCCCTGAAGATATGGTTAGGAATCCCCAGAGGTGTGTGATCATGAATCTCGAAGTTTATTGAAGAAAATGATTATGAACGAAATTTCAAATGCATGCAAAACGCCTATGGATTAATAGTACTCATCAAGTTGTTTCAAAAGGAAGGTAGCATGCCATGTGGTTCCTCACAATTGAGGAGATATGACCTCTTAAAGATGATCATGTAAATTTTGTTCAAATATTGTAACTTTGAAGAATATTCTATCTGAGAGAGAGTTGAATAATATTATTATATTATACTTAATTAGGCCCTATTGTTCCTTAGTAAAAGTCAGCCCTATTGTTCCTTGACAGTTAATTGTAAATTAAAAGGGTAAAGTTACGAGTCAACCTAAACCTAATTATAGGTTGGTCAGACCACTATTTATAAGAGAGGACAATGCCTCATTTAGAAACACACACACTCAACTCTGCAATGTGAAAGTCTTGGAGGAGAGCCTACTGCAATTGGGGATGACGTCAAGGAGGGTTTTTGTTCTATCTCTTTGTATTTATTGGTTAAGTGGTGTGCTTCTCTTCCTAGTGAAAGAGTAGAGGAGGATCTTTTGTTCTATCTTTGGCCTATATATATTGAAGAATTTTTTGTTGGGCTTTCTCCTCCATGAGGGTTTCCCAGGATAATATGTGTGTCTCTAATGTTTTTTTGATTGCCTCTCTTTCAGTGATATTATTTATACAAATAATGTTCTAAATTATTGTAATAATAAAGAATAATTGTAATTTCTAGTTGTATAAGTAAAAATTCAACATGGTATTAGAGAAGGTTTGAAAGAGACCAACTCATAGTTTATAAGAAGTGGCTAGATTCAATGCACTACTACATATTGAAAAAATTTGCGACGACTCCTTACGACGAAAGTACTCTTTCGTCGCAAAATTCAAGAGAAAAAGTTCAATTGTTCAATTTTGTTCTAAATCCAACCCGTATTCGTCGCTCTCTTGATGGAATCAAACTTTCATTTGTTTAGCGACGATCATCAAGATAGTGGACTATTTTCTCTATTTCAATGAATGTGTGTATTTGTCGCAAGAGCGACACTAAATATTGTCCATTACACTATTTGATACTATCCATATTGACTGCTATACATTTTGACAAAGTCTAAATTAATATAGTCAGCGTTCGTCACAAGAGCGATGATATGACCGTTATAACCATTGTACTCTTTGACAAAGTGACCTAAATATAACAAATATCTAGTTATATTTAGGTCACTGTTCATCACAATTGCGATGACAATGACCTAAATTGACCTATAAATATTTGCGACAATCTTGCTATAACAATGACGGTTCCGTAAGGGTATTTTTGTGTGGAAGTTATGCAAAATAATTTCGTAGAATATAATTAGAGGTGGGGAAAAAGGTAAAGTGGGTGAAAAGGGTGATGGTAGATGTTATTTCCCTTGCAAAAAATGTTGCCTCATACGTCCCGTAAGTATTTTAATAACAACAGATACAAAACATTGTAGGAAATATGGGCACATTGATGGTGGATAGAATGCATATCGTCCCATGGTAATTAGCTATATATTCATTATCTATTTTTATATTGTCAACTTTATATAAAGTTATATATATGTATATATATTGTTTGAATGTTTGTTATAGTATACACTAATGTTTCATGATTTTCTGTAATTATAAAGTTAGAGTTGCCCTCTAACTTTTTGTAGAATATTGCACCAAGTAGTAGTAGAAATGATGTTGTACAAGCTGAGGAACATCATGAACAAGCAAATGAGGATCTCATGGAAGAAGATGATGGGACAAATCAAGTTAATGATCCCATGGAAGAGGATTATGGGACAAATCAAATGATCCAAGATTTTTTTTCATAGCCGAATGAGGATGGGCACAGTGCTGGTATTTATGATGAACCTCTATTAGAAAAGGAAAATAAACGACTTTATGAAGGATCAATAGAAAATATTCTCTCTGCTACATTGATTCTAGTGAACTTAGAGTTTATGAATAATTTGTCAAACACTTGTATGACACATATCCTAAGGTATGTAATATGTTTCATCTCATATTATACATAAATGCTGATTTTTTTCTATTTGTTTTTAGTGTTAATTAATGTGTAAAATAAGAATGCAATTTTTGCGATTAATATTCTTTACATTAACTAGTTATTTATTATGTTGTATATTGTTAGGTGAATTTTTGTTACCATCCTCAAATATTTTACCTCACACATATTGAGGTTTGCATGACATTATGAAAGACATTGGAGTGGATTAGAAAACTATAGATGCATGTCCTAATGATCATATTATATATTATGGACAACATGCTTCGAAAACATAATGTTCACAATGTCTTATCAGTAGATATTGAACCGATCAAGTAATAAAAAGGGTTCCTCGAAAGGTTCTTCATCATATTCCCATAATTCCACATTTGCAACGATTGTTCAGGTGTGAAAGCATAGCACAATTTATGGATTACCATGTACGTAACAGATGGTGTTCTTCAAATTCCTGTCGATGGTTTTTCATTTAGGGAAATTGAGGAAAAATGGCCAGATTTCAAAGATGAACCTTGTAATGTTAGGCTTTTATTGGCATCTGAAGGTGTTAATCCATTCAGAGAGCTTAGGTCTATTTACTCAGTGTGGCCTATTTTTGTTATCAACAATAACATTCCTCCTTGGATGTCAATAAATAGGGAGCACATAATGTTGACAATGATTGTTCCAGGTATTTGTTTACATTAATGTTTTGAACATAACATTTTCATTTGTTTCAATTTTTGCATAATATCTTTTGTTTATTTATTTACTTATATATATTACATGATATCATTCCTATAGTAATTATGTGTAATTTCAAACAATTAGGTAAGTACTAGGTTAAATATATGAATGTATATATCGAGCCTCTTATCAACGAGCTCCTAAAGTTATGGGCTGGCATCCCAATGTATGGCATATGTAAACCAATCGGGGAGAAGAAATTTAAATTCTGTGGAATAATTTTATGGACAATTCATGATTCCCCTGGACTAACACATTTTTTTTCGTATGTAGCATTCTAATATTGCTATTTAATACTATATAATTTTTTAATGTTATCATGGTGCATGTTTAATTTTTAAATAATCTCATCGTATAATTGACAGTAATCCATTTGTTGCAGGTCTTCAAAGAAAGGGTAAATTTGCATGTCCAGTTTGTGGCCCTAAGATGAAGTATCATCATTCAAATTTTTTAGGAAAGGTGGTGTTTGATGAGTATAGGAATCTCCTCCCTAAGAACCATAGGTATCGTACTACTGAAAAAAATCTTTTCAATGGGAAATGAGAGACTGGTTTAAAACCATGAAGAATGACACCTCACCTATGGAGGTTGGAATATAATAGAAATAGTCAAGGTACTCAATTTATTTATGTATCATAGATCATGTAATGTTTTGAATGTTTATTTTAATCATTGAACTTATTTTATTGTATTTGATAATTATTTTTGTGATTTCTTTTATGCTTCATGAAGGCCGCCATCATCATGAAGGTATTAATAATGGGCTTCCACAAGGAATGAAATATTATCCCGCTCAATTCATGAGGTTTACCTACTATGAGGAGCTAAAAATGTCTCATTTGTTTGATACAATTCATATCTAGAAGAATGTGACAGAAACATTATGGCGCATCATAGATGGTAGGAGGGACAAAGAAAAAATTGTCAAAATTTGTACTAACATTCAGGAAGCCAATCATGCAATGTGAAGTGTGATCCGATATTATAATAGATCAGATGGAGTACTAGACCAAAATAATATTCCATGGCTATTAATAGAGAAACAAAGCAATGATGTAAAAGAGGTCATTCAAAGAATTAAATTTCCCACGAGTTTTTCTTCAAACATAAATAATATTTTAACGAAGAAAGGTAAATTTGGTGGGGTAAAAACACATTATTGGCATACCTTCATTAAGGTAATAATTTTGGTATACATATTTATATATATTGGCCTTATACATCTTTTTTTTTTTATTGTCTACTTTGGTCGAAACGAATAACGATTCATTTTTTTGTTACAGTATGTTCTACCGCTATCTCTCCCAAATGAATTTGGCAACAACGTCAAATAAGTTATATATGACCTTGGAAAATACATGAGGTAAGTAGTTGTGATTTATATGCAAAATGTTCTTTCAAATTATTGTTTTACTTAATGACACGTGTTTTACTTGTAATGTAATATATTATATTATGTTATGTTGAAACATGTTATTTTCTTGTGTCA
>ML787191.1:219994-231180 GCA_009831015.1 Picea engelmannii
AGTTGGAGTTTCTCCATTCTTGATTCACCTTCCTTGTGTCCTCATCATGAATTTCATGGGATGCATTTTCACTTTCGGGTATCTTCTCTATTACGAAATTTTTCAATACTTCCATGATCTCCCCTTTTAAGCCATCCATCTTAGTATCCAACTTAGCTTCTATTGAATCCATCAACTTAGCTTCCATTGAATCCATCTTCTTTTGTAGTTCATTTATGTTCCTATGCATTTCTTCACCTTCATCAAGAGTCCAATTAGGATTTTCTGGAGGCTTATTTGGTGTAGAAGGTCCCCTTTTTGGTGGCATGTTAGCCAAGTATCACTTTTGAATCTTGATTTTGAGGCGGTTCTACTAGACAATATTTATTCTATTCTATCTCCCAAGTTTCATCCCTTCTGGGTATGAAACTTTCTTTTAGGTAGTTCTATGATATTTCTTCTCTACAATTCCATAGGTCTAATCAAAATTGGATGTGCCAAGTGGAATTTACGGTAACTTCCTCACAACTTGCCGATTTTTGGCCTTTCGAAGAGATCTCACTTGTATAGCATGCCCCGCACAAAATAATTGATATCAAATTCTGTAACTCGCACCCAAAATACTACAGACTGTCCATGATATAATGAAATGAGTCCCACTCAATTTGGATACTCTAGCAAGAAGTTATGATTGTTTTACCTGGAACACCTTCTTGAGAATAGTCAATAGGACTAGTCAGGTACCCTATCTTACACAAGGTGTATCTACGAATTTAAGATGACCCAGAAGTTGAAATTTTTACCACATATACCTTACTAATTTATGTAAATGGTCTCTATATTTCAGGGTCTGAAACATTACATAAAAAAATTTATAGCAAAAATTCCGCAATGACTCATTTCAGGATGATTCTCGAACCCTATCTTGTACATGTTGTATCTATGAAATTATAAGGCCTCAAGAGATGAATTTTTAACACAAAGTACCTTGATTTATCTAATAAATATCCTCCAAGCCATTCCTTTTGAAAAGTTGTAGAAAAAAAAGTTATAGTGAAAATTCCATGGTGTCTCAGATGTAGCAGCGAAACCCCAAGACCTTGTGCTCTAATACCATATGTTAAGAACCAAACATCAATATAGCATAGAAAAACCTCAGGAATAGTACTCAACACCTTGAAAAAGAGATAATTTCAAATAATAAGTTGCTTCGAGGGGGAAACCTCCTTTTACCCCACTTAAATGTTCAAGTACAAGATGAGTCAAAATGAAAATGTCTCCTTGGTATATATAGGAGACTAGGAGGTATAATTACAACTAATGGCCTAAAGTCAACATAAATAAAATAACATGAATAATATAATATGCCCCAATTAAGGGGTAATGAGGCAATATTAGGGCTTAACACAAACTCATATTCAGGAAAGACTATACGGACTCCCGAGCCTACAGTGTTTTAGAGACGACATGGACACCATAATGCAACCAGGACCTACCTAGGGAATGCATGTTCTGGTAAGATCTACCACCAAGTTGTGACACTTCTAAAGCAGATATGATGATTCTGTGTCACAACCTGATGGGATCGATCCTATAGAAGAGGAAAAAGACAATGAGACACAAAAGTCGGGGTAGTAACCTAACCTATATGCTCAAGTTGATTCTTGGAAAAAGTTTCATGGAACGTCAAAATTTTCTCAAAACTCAAAAAAAGTGTCCCAATACTCGATCAAATCCCTCCCATATAACTCCTAAATGACTCTAAATGGTTTTTGGTATAAAGAAACTGATAAGGGAGGCCAAAAAAGTGACAAAAAGGGGCCAAAAAGTCTATAAATAGAAGCTGGCAGCTCATTATCACTATTGCTGATTTGGAAATTGACTCTGGAGCCAAAAGACCCCCTTTGATAAAAATAGTGATTCTGGGAGCTACAGTGGACGAAACAAACTTCCGCTTGGACCAAGTAAGTACAAGCTCCCTTATCTAGCTATTCAATTCCTCAATTTTTCATTTTCTTTCATTTTTTGGGTGGACATCGACCTTTAAAAGGTCAGCCCTAGGTACACGTGGGTTGTCTCTGGATAGGCCACGTGTACACTCGGGAAGAGTAAATTCTACCCGCGTGTACACACGATTGTCACCTCTACAGCGTGCATGGACCCCTCTTTTGTAGAAAAAAGAGAACTAAAGGGCAAGTACTGACCCTCCTGAACTTTGTTGTGTTGGCAGGATGTATGTCCAGTGGAGGGAAAGGGAGCATGAAGCAATCAATGAGTTGGTTGTGGGAGATCCGAATGTCGTGGCTGTGTTGATGCAATGTGGTTTACTAAAGTTCTCCCTATGTCCATTTATGTGAGCACAACCAAGGCTAATGAATGCCTTGATTGAATACTAGCACCCTGATGTAGAGGCCTTCATGCTAGAGGGGCAATCACTGGTGCCCACCACCGAGGATATCTATTTTTTGACTAGCCTCTCAAGGAGAGGGGAACCAGTCAACTTCAGGATGTTTCCTACGGGATCGAATAAGATATCGGAACTGATAGCTGAGCACTGTGAGGATGGGACTGACCGTGTGGGCTCCCAGGTACCCATCAGTAAGATCATTAACCTATCACTGCAGGCAATATTATTACTGATTGGGCGGATTACTGGTTCAACAGCCTTGCATCAGGAATCTCGCGCACAGATGAACTGTGCTATCCAATGCTTGAATGCACATATTTTTGACTGGAGTACCACACTGCTCGAGTGCATGAAGAGGCAATTGACAGATTGTCGACAGTGGACACAAAGGAACTTCGGGTTCGGGATGATTTTGTGTTCATTCTTCTTTGAGAGAGTTCTGAGCTTTAGTCTTTGGGAAGTAGTACGAGGACATCAGGCCTCTTTTCCTATAGTGTGTAGATGGGCAGTATTACTGCCACAATAGGGTGGTGGAAGGACCAATGAGTCCTTCGATGATGACTTTTTTGCGTGGTTGTCACGACAGATCCCTGTGATCGAGGATTACCCATATGCAGGGATAGATTTTTCTAGAGATCTTGAGATACCTGTGCCTCCTGGTGAGGAGCGAGGGGAGATGGGTAAGTCTCCACCTTTGTATTTTTTTTGTTTTCATATGTAATTTTTATGTCATTTTTGTTATATATATCATTTTTTTTTATATACCAGAGTATTTGATGGGTATACATTTGTTGCATGCAAATGCGGGACCTGTGCGACCTGTCGATTATGCACAGAACAGGTGTCGTCCACGGCCAGAAGCCGTAGTTTCCGCCACCGAGGGAGCAACAGTAGCAGAGAACCTCCCAGCCAGGGAGGCTGAGAGGGTCCTTAGAAGAGTTGAGCATAACTTCACTGCACTCACTCTTACAGTCCCGATGGCAGAGATAGAGGACCTGCCACCATCCATGCAGCCTCATGTAGTGGGGGAACCTTGGACGTGGGTCTGATTGTTTAGGTGTTTAGCCCATGCTGTGGACTATTATAACAGGGCCCATAGGCCCTGAACCTATTTAGACTTTTTACGTGCCAAAAGAACTTACTTGTATATATTTTTGAGGGAATAAGCCTTGTGACTCGTTATTAGTCCCATTTTTTAGGCGCTTGCATCCATCTATGTACTCTGGTTGTTTTATGATGTTATATATGGTTTTTTGATCTTTTGTGTCTTATGGATCACGTGTGCAAAAATGTATTTACATGATTATGTCAATGTTCTTTCATATGTGTGCAAGATGCCAATCTAAAATTTGATTAGCTAGAGTATATGTAATTTGGTTTAATCTCCTAGGAACATGAAAATATGTAATATAATCAAAATTTCGTTCTAAGAGATGTACCCTAAGGAATCATCGGTGTAAAGTTGGATCATAAACCCGATATACTCTGTTTAGATGCAACACAACCAGTTGAGCGTCGAGATAGACCCGGAGATGAGAGATACCCAATAACAAGGCATCACAAAGCAACTCAATAACTGCACTATACTTGACAACATTATTTGTAGTGTCACCTAAGCATATACCTCCAGAAGAGAACAACTGGCCTTGAGGTGTAAAGATTACCCAATCTGCAGAGGCAAGCCTCTGAGTGTGCCGACTAGCACCGTCTGCATACCCAATGAACACCTCAGAATCACTTGACATCTGCCATATTGATGAAAGATAACATCAATGACACGTCCATAATACTTAAGAGAAACTAAAAAGTAATAGTACAAAGACTATACATATGTTACAAAACGTTACCCACAGTGACCTACCTATGAGTAATACTTCTTGAGGTAGAGCCCATTTCTAGGCTCCACCAAAGCATTCCCTTCAAAATCAACCAGACGATAAGCACCCTTTTTTAATACCTCTTTTATGATGAAGGGTCTGAACCACATGGGTTTGAATTTTCCCACCCCCAGGGGGTCCTTATCTTGGTCATAGACCAGGACAAGGTCACCTTCAGAGAAAATCCGAGGACGAACGGACCTATCATACTGAAACTTGACCTTATGTTTGTGAGCCTCATTGGCCAGGGCTGCATCACAACACTGCTCATTGAGTTGCTCAAGGTGTACTAACCGTTCTTCAAGTGGAGAAGTGTCTGGCAATAATTTTACTACCAATTTTAGAGATGGGATTTGACATTCTATGGGCAAGACTACCTCCAACCCGTAAACGAGTTGAAAAGGTGAGAAACTGGTTGCAGTCTTAACAGATGTTTGGTAAGACCATAATGCCGAGTATAACATCAAATGCCAATTTGACTTGGCTGAGTTGATAGTTCGTTGTAGAATAGTCTTAAGATTTTTGTTTACAGCTTCCACTTGCTCATTGGCTTGGGGGTAGTAGGGTGATGAATTCTCTTGCCGTAACCCAAGCTTTGATGTTAATTCGGTCATCATTTGGTTCTGAAAGTGATTTCCATGGTCAGTAACAATCCCTCTCAGGACGTTGAACCTTGCTATGATCTGGTTGAATAAAAAGAGAGTTGCAGTCTCTCCATCATATTTAAACATTAGCATAGCTTCGAACCACTTAGTGAAGTAGTCTACATCTATGATGATATAGTGGTGCCCCCTTGCTTATGGGGGGTTGCAAGTAGTGTAATCAATCCCCCACTTGGTGAAGGGACCAACTGTGATGACAGGAAACATAGGAGCAGGATGTGCCCTCATATTCTAAGAAAAGACTTAGCACAGATGGCACTTCTTGACCGATTCTACACAATCTTTGATAAGCATTGGCCAGAAGTAACCTGCTCGTAGAATATTTTGGGTTGTTTCCAACCTAGACAAATGACCACCACAAGCTCCAATATGGCAATTGTTGAGCATGATGACTGCCTCCTCATGTGTGAGACATCGATGTAAGATGCAGTCTACACCTCTCCAATACAATGTATCATTGAGTATGAGATAATTCTTAGCCTGATGGTGTATACGCCGACGCTCATCACGAGAAGCAGAAGTGGGGAACTTCAAAGTATGGATATAGATAAGTATATCTCCATACCAGGGATCTGAAGATGTGATCAAAAACATATCTCCTCGGATAGGTGATTCTTCAGGCACAACGTCACTTGACTCAACCGGAAGTTCCAAAATAAGCTCTATGAAGACCAATGACTTTTTGGACTTTGCTGAAACGAAGTCTAAGTCAAATTCCTGGAGGATGAATATCCATCTACTGATTTTTCCACCTATAAATCGTCGTGTCAACATGTACTGGAATGGATTCATGACAAAAATGACGGTGGTCTTGCGAAACACAACATAATGACGAAACTGTTGAACAACATGAACTGCTGCCAACGCAAGTTTTTTGATATGAGAATAATTGAATTCTGGTCCTATGAGGCCTTGGCTTAGGTAATAGGTCATGTATTCTGAGAACGAATCATCTTCCTGAACTAAAACCATGCCAATGGTTGACTCTGCAACAACCAGATATAATAAGAAATCTTTGTTATAGTTAGGTGGTCATAGCAGAGGTGCAGTTGTGAGGGCCTGTTTTAATGCGTCGAAAGAGCGTTGAGCATCTTTGTCCCAGAAAAAGGGAACGTCTTTCTTCAGTAAACGCATAAAACCCTTGGTGATTTCGACATAGTTGGCGATGAAGCATCGTAAGAAGTTCGCCTTGCCTTGTAGACTCTAAAGTTGTAGGATTGTGCGTGGGGAGGGGAAACTGGATTATTGCCTCTACCTTGAGAGGATTGACCATGATCCCTCTTGTTGATACAATGAAACCTAGAAAACATCCTGACGTTACGCAGAAGCTGCACTTGTTTCGATTCAAGTGAATCCTAAAGTAGCGACAACGTTCGAATATTAGTCTAAGGTGTGTAGGATGATCCGTTCTCTTGCGAGATTGTGATGCTAAATCATCTAGATAGGCCTCGACTATATGCTTGAGATCATGAAAAGAGAAATACATGGCCCACTGGAAGGTGGCGCCAACATTTTTAAGACCAAAAGGCATCTTACGATATGCGAATGTACCGCACAGACAAATGAATGTCGTTTTGTGTTGGTCTTCGGGTTTGATTTTGATTTGATTATATCCCGAAAAACCATCCATGAAAGAAAAGGCTTTGCAACCAACACATTCATCAATGATCTAGTCAATGAACGGTGTTGGAAAATTATCTTTTGGACATGCCTTGTTCAAATCACGGAAATCGGTACATGGATAGGATAGATAAAACCTGCCTTTAGAAATTTCTCAACCTCAATATTGATGGCTGTTGCTTTCTTGGGATTAACTGGATGAAGTTTCTGTCTAACAGGCTTGGCATCAGGATACGTTGTGATTTCATGTTCAACTATTTTTGGATCGATACCTGGCATTTCCTCATAAGACCGGGAAAAAACAACGCAGAATTATTTGAAAAGATCCGTGTAGATTTGAATCTCTTTGGGGGAGAAATCTTCTCCGACGAAGACGTTCTCCATTACACCAGGGTTTCGGGAGATGTTGATTGGTATAGTTTCAGTGATAGTTTCCATATTGCCCTCAGCATAAATTTCATGTGTAGCTAGGAGGTTAATAGGACACGACAGATCTCCCATCATGGTCACGGTGAATTCTCCTGCTTTGATTTGGCTTAACTCTGGGAGAAAATATGATCTGTGATGAAGATCTTCCCAAGGTTTGTCCAGACTAGTCATTACTTCGATTACTGCTTCATCAAAAGGCAAGACTAATTCTAACGAATCGACATTAGCGAGAGAACCCTGAGCCCAAATAGGCTCTAGAAGTCAATCTAACTCTTGTGCAGGAGTTGGATCAGTGTAAGATGAAGCTTGCTGGACTAAAGAGTACACTACTTTAGTGGCAGACAAAGGCATGGACATGTCGGGGTGCCCTATCTCATCCATCGTGGCTGATGGGGAAGGAAGAATCCATGGATCCTCGAAGTAATCATAGATGATTTTAGGGGCGAAATTTCTCTCATGGGCGAAATTAAGGGGCCTCTAATTTTTTATTGGGCGAATTTTTTGTATTAGAGGATTTTTTTTAAATTATTTCATTAGCCTGTAATTTATTTTAGGGTAAAAATCGTGTGCAGAGTTAGCCCATGTTTTTAGGAGGGATAGAGGAAAACAAATTATATTTAGCCCCTGAAATTTGGAGGAACAAGCTTCCATTAGCCAAATTTCTAGAAATATGGGAATTTATGATAGCTTCTTCGCCCTCCCATTTGATAAAATCGGGGTTTATGGTTTAATTTCGCCCCGATTTTGTGGTATGGGTAGTGGGCACTCAGCACTAGGTAGCTACAGCCTACAATCTTCCCTTTGCCCGATTTCAATCTTCCCTTTGCCCGATTTCCAAAGAACATGGAGATTTTTGGCCCAATGTTCTCTCCTTGCTTGATTTATCAACAGATAACAATGCTTTGGAAATGGAAAATCGATTGGAGGCAGCCATATAAAAATGGAAAAGAAGAATATACAGTAGGCAGAGCATCTCGATCGAGGAAGGGAAATCGGTGTAAAATCTTCATGGTCCCTAGTTAAAGAGTCTGAAAATGAACTGGGAAGAAAGGAGTTGTACATGCAAAGGGTAGACAATATACTACTGAACCTCAAGAACAAGTTACCAAGCATACCACAGACTTTCCTGGACATCACCAAAATTCAGTAAAACAGGGTATGGATTCCAAAATTGCCTGCCTTTTTTAATGGTTTTCTGTATTTGCCATAGAAACCCTTCTTTGGATGATTTGAAAATGGGATATAGTTACTATTGTGCAGGTTATGGATTTTTTTTTTTCTCTCCTATTTTAGTGCATAGAATTTTTGTGCTTTTAAACTAACACAGCTTTGAAATTGGTCTTCACTTCTTTTAGTAGTTGTAATATTTGTTTTCATGGATTGACAATTGGGTTTGTTTTTTTTCTCTACATATATATGGATCCGATTCATGACTATGAAATGATTTTCCATGCTTTTTTGGTATTGACCTAAGTAACAGGACACATGCCAAACACATGTCGGCCCTAGATGTGTCCTACCTATTTGATTCTAAAAAACATTTTTCATTGCTATTTTCTCACTTTCAGCTGGATGGAAAGAGGTCTTACGGTCTCTCATTTTGCAGATGAAGTGTAAAATTGAGATTTGAAGGGATTCCAAGTGTTTTGTAAAGTTTCTTTCAAAAAAATTGGACCTTCATGTCTATATTTCATTTTTGTATTTGCAAGCTCTTAATCTTAACGTTGCAACATTAAGAGCCAATTCATGATTTTTAATAGTTTTCTGTATTTGTCATAAAAAAATCTTTCTTTGTATGATCTAAAAATGAGATCGTTGCTATAATGCAGGTCATGAGGTTATTTTGTGCTTTCTTAATTTGTAGACTTTTTCAGCTTTTTAAATTAACATGGCTTTGAAATTGATCTTTACACTTTTACTAGTTATAATATTTGTTTCTGTGGATTGATAATTTTGGGGTTGTTTGGTTTTTTCTGCATATATTGATCCTATTCACGATTTTGAAATTCTTCTCTCTGTTTTGTTGGTATTGACTAAAACCAGCTGTAGGAACTTAGAGCGTTATAACTGGGAATATTTACTGTTATTGCACCATAATTCACCTTGTATCCACACTTAGTATCCTTGCATCAGTTGCTAGGGAGAAGGTTATCTTGATGTAACGATGGTATAACATGTACTCTGTGAATAAATGACTACTCTGTGAATGGATGACATTTGCATTGGGTTTTCATAAAAATAAAATAGCGCTTTTAATTTGTTTTTCCATTTATCTCACATAAAAATTATTAAAATCAAGGAATGCCACTAGAATTCAGCCATTTACATTAGACAGCTGATGAGCTTTCCAGTAGTGTAGACTAACAAGTCTTCTATTTATATCTAGATTATGACACCCATGCCTCAGTCTGATATCCATATGAATCTTCCAGCATTGAGAAAGTTGGATTCCATGTTGATTGTAAGTAACTATTTCATTCTCAGTCACTGGATTTGTCTAACAGTCAAGATAGCTCTCTTTTGTAAAGCTCATTTTAAATGTGTTCTTACTTTTTCTGATGTGTGATGCTTGAAGGAATCTCTGGATAGCATCAGCCAGACAGAATTTTGGTATGCTGAAGGAGGTAATACGGTAGTAGATGAATTTGGTAATAGGAGCAAGGTGCAAGGAAAACAATGGTGGTTTCCAATTCCAAGAGTACCTGCGAATGGGCTATCAGATGAAACAAAGAAAAAGTTGCTTAACTAGAGAGATTGTATAAGTCAGATCTTCAAAGCTGCAAAGTCCATAAATGAGCAGGTTCTTTCTGAAATGGAGGTTCCTGATGTGTACTGGGATACTCTTCCTAAGTTAAATCAGCATTTTGTTGTAGAAGAGATCCATAAAGAGGGAAACTGCATTATGTTTGACAACGATTGCAAACTGCATTTCTAGGAAGTTGTTTTCTTTGGTTTTGAGCTGGTGAAGCACAGGTGTCATATGTAACTCCATGCTTCTCAGGTATCTACGTTCTCACTGTGGCTTGGACTGTCCTCCCCGTTTTTAGACCATTGATTGAACCCAAGTACACACTCCTCAGTTCTAACTTCTCAGCAGTGCTCAACATTTTCGTTTTCCCAGTATGGATATGCTCTGTGTGAACCTTCTTTCCAGAAAAGTGAGATTCATTGTATATTTATGTAATCTTGGAAGATTTTTCTTACAAATATGTTTGTTACTCATCTTTTTGTTCTATGCTCGAGGTGGTGTGCACATCATCTTTTCTTGAAAGTTGCTAGTTATTTTGGCCAGAACTCCACCCTTGGAAAACTGCAGCTGGTTTTGTTTTAAGGGCACCGCCCAATTTTTTTCTTCTGTGTTTTTTCTCAAAGGTGGACCAAATCTCGCCTTGATAGTAACTCTTGGGTTTCAGGCACTTCTTGGAGAAATGGTGAATTAATTTAACTTTCTTCCTATTTCAGTTTCATCATTCAGAGTTCGAATTTTCCAATCCATTTTAGGCTTTAGCTGCAAATGATCATTCTTGGCCAATTGGATTTTAAACAGAGAACCAATTGTTTCTTCTTGTTTCTCCATTTCAATTGTTGTAAACCTTCCCCAAATTGTCTCTATACTATCCCATCCTTCTTAAAAAGATCATATGTTTTAAACACTTTTAGATTAAACCCTGGTTGGGTTCCCATATCCAAGTTATGGAGGATATAACATTTTGCAGTCTCAAATGTGCATGTTTCTAAAGTTCATTTATCAATCTCTAATTGTTTCTTTTTGCAGATTGGTAAGTCAAACCTTGGAGATGCCCTTTATAGAACCATCACTGTTGATTATTCATCTGCAGAAAATGTTCTCTCCTTGCTTGATTTATCAATAGAGCACAATGCTTTCGAAATGGAAAATCGATTGGAGGCAGCCATATACACATGGAAAATAAGAATATACAGTAGGCAGAGCATCTCGATCGAGGATGGGAAAACCGGTGTAAAATCTTCATGGTCCCTAGTTAAAGAGTCTGAAAATGAACTGGGAAGAAAGGAGTTGTACATGGAGAGGGAAGACAATATACTACTAAACCTCAAGAACAAGTTACCAAGCATACCACAGACTTTCCTGGACATCACCAAAATTCAGTACAACAGGGTATGGATTCCAAAATTGCCTGCCTTTTTTAATGGTTTTTTGTATTTGCCATAGAAACCCTTCTTTGGATGATT